>JACXGM010016401.1:0-20505 GCA_016801145.1 Umbra pygmaea | reverse complement strand
TATGAGGCTTTAAGTAGCCTAATTTGTTAAATAGCCTAATTAACTTTTAGGTATCTCTCTCACCCTCTTTCTCGAAGAGTTTGAAGTTACATTTTGACAAAACCTGCCAGATCTAATTAGGCTATCATTATGTTATTGTTTAACATGATTTTTATTTTTATTTATTATTTTGGAACAAACGAGGGTCTCTGTTTAAGAATGCCGGCTCGCAGCTGCAGGTTCCGCAGCTTTACAGCACTGTGCAGCTCATACTCAAGTTTAGGCTAACCAAACATCCAGTTTAACTGCCACAAGTTGTTCTCCTTGTAATGAAGATCTCATCAAGGAAAAACACGCTGTATTTTTATATTTTCATTGGATTTATTTATAAAAAGTTAAACAACTAATTAATTTTAATTAATGATTAATCGATAGTCAATCATTAATTCTCCCGACGATCGACGAAGAAAGTTTCATCGAATGCCCATCCCTAATATCCTCACTCCAATGCTACCCCTGCGGTGGTTACCCTTTGGAGGTGTGGTCTTGGCAATGTGGGTGGGTCGGAAGCATGCCTGCTTGCTCCTGCCCGAGGCTTTCCTTGTGCAGGACCACGTATCTTGTCCCCCACGTCTCAGCCCCAGATGTTATGCTGCAATAGTTTATGTGCCGGGGGACTAGGGTTTTTCTGCCCACAGAGGCAGATTATATGTTCATTTTGGGGTCAGAGCTTTGTCAAGGTACTAGACCCAAGGTATGCCCACTCTAATGTTCCTGATGTCATGTTCATCCTAGGAGGACCCTAGGAACATGCGACAGGACCATGTGGCCTGATGACTCCTTCCTGTCCCCTTCCTGTGCCCGGCCTGCTGCTGTGCAGGATCCCATGTCATTGCGGTTGATCATCCCGTTTCCACCCGATGATGCCAGCTTTCATCTCCAGGCGGTTTCATGGTCTTCCTTCGCAAGATCACCGACCTGTATTGATGCTACATAAAGACTATGGTCACAGTCCACCCATGATATTTAATTAAATTTTTTTTTTTAATTTAACCTTTATTTAACCAGGTAAGTTGACTAAGAACAATTTCTTATTTACAGCAACGACCTAGGAGCAATTAGGGTAAAGTGTCTTGCCCAAGGACACAACAACATTTGGCTCAGTCGGGAATCGAACTGGCAACCTTCTGACTACAAGTCTGACTCCCTACCCACTGAGCCATCTGCTCCCCTATCTTCAGTGCTGGACAATAATTGAACACTGATTGACCTTATTACAATGGGCTGTGTACCTTCAGATCCCCCACCCGGTACAGCCAGAAGAGGACTGGCCACCCCCTTGAGTCTGGCCTCTCTCTAGGTTTCTTCCCAATTCCCTCCTACTAGGGAGTTTTTCCAAGCCAATGTGCATCACTTGTGTTGCTTGCTCTTGGGGGTCTCAGGCCAGGTGTCTGTCAAAGCACTTTGTGACAACTGCTGTTGTAAAAAGGGCTTTATAAATAAATTTGATTGATTGATTGATTGTGCTGAAGTCTTTCTTTTGATTTTTCCAAACTTAAACACTCTGCGGAAGTGGGAAATATGGTGAAAAATGATTAATCAGGTCATAGTACTTTATACTATTGGTCAGAATCAACCTATTTGGCCTCTGTTGTCCTACAAACAAAATACAGACCGTGCTTGAAATTACATTTGCAAGTAAGACATGTCCATGATCCAACCTATTGCAGAAAATGCATTGTTTTTTAGTTGAAATTAACACCACTAACATCTATTTGAAGAGGAGAAAACAGCTAATGAGGCTGAGTTTCAATACGCGCAAAAGGACACAGTGAAATCAGTGCATCTTTGTGAGCTTTGTGAAATGCAACAAATTGTGACTACATATTTACAGATCATCCTCACCATTTCATACACATAAACACTATGAGATAAGAGTGCATTATTTACAGTGCGTTAAACAGAAAAGAATCGCGTTACAGTAGTCAGAGTATTTTTTGTTGTAATAAGTAACATTTTAAAGTCAACTCGGACTGAAGAGTGTAATTGCTTTAAACTAGGTGCCCTTTAAGCTTTAAGTTGTATGTCTGTACGTTTGTATTAGCTTGTTAAGTGTAATGTCTTGTTTTGTTTAGAATGTATAGTGTATGTATAGTGCATGTATAGAGATGTGGTGTAGTATGTAACCTTTGTCCTGTCTTTTATGTGTTTTTGAAACTATTTGCCAACAGTCTTGGCCAGGACTCCCTGGGAGAAGAGTTACTGTAACTCAATGGGACCTTTCCTGGTTAAATAAAGGTTTAATAAAATGAAAATAAACCTAATGCGTTAGTTTCACAATTCAAGTACTTTGTTTTTAGTTACATTTAAAATAAGACAATTAGTTACATTTACAATATTTTTCCCCTTTTCTGGTTTTAGAACACAAGTTAATAACTTATTATTTGTTGTTGTTTTTTAATCAGTTTTTCATTAGTGTGCCTCCACGGGCAATCAAAACAAAATGGAAAGAGATACCGCACTTAAATAGGAATGCATATGCGGATTTGGGGTTAGCAAAATGGAAGAGTACATAGCCTACATTTCAACAGCGGGAAATATTCACATTATTTCAAACCTATCAAAAAACAGGGAGGAAAAATGCATGTATCCTGCGAGTTGTGCGTCAGGTGCAAATGCCTGTGGGAAGAAAATGGAAAGCTTGTCCTTATTCATCTCACTAAATGTTTTTTTCTTTCTATTATGGCATCTACAAGTGGAGATGTCATTTTCAAGTGATATTTTTGCCGATTATTCCAATAAACATGTTGAAAACATGCACAACGTCACAGAAAATGTGCATTTTGCTTTAACACGCAATGGGAATGCATAAAATGGCTGTTTTCACTTTCTTTTTACATGCATAAGTAGTGCCAGGATACAGGAAACATGCACTCAGAACGTGGGTATTTATGTTACATTCAGAACACCCATAATTCTGCCACCTAAGCTGTGCACTAGACTCAATATTTCTGGTTCCGGCCTGCTCAATATTTTCTCCATATGTCTATTAATTACACCACCAATATTAATTTATTTTATCTGTGTTTCTTTACCAAAGTAAATTTAGTTTTAAATTCAGATGAAATTGGTTTTATATACAAACATTCACACTTTCAACAGAAATAGACTATGATTAAATTTGTCAAGTGAATCATGCCCAGAGACAGTAGTTACCACAAGGTTGCACACGACATGATCAGGCAATCACTATCTAGGGGCAAAAACGGTATGAGATTTTCATGGTGTGATAACCATTACAGAAAATATCATGGTATTATTTAATTTATTTTAATCCCCTGAAGTTTATATGATCCTGTGTAAATGTAGCACACTCTCTCTTACTTGAACTGATATTTTCAATGTGAACGTTAAATCATTTTTCAATTCAGGAATAATCCTGACTTTATTTTCATGCAATACCTTTTAATAGACTATGGCCATGGTATGAAAACAGTCTCTTTTAAAACCACGGTAAATCGTGAAACCTTGAAACCATTACATCCCTAGTTAGGGCATCTGTGTGGGGTCCATTAGGAACCTGGTTCGAACACCCCTCACTGCCAAGATTAAGCCTGTACCATTCTGTCTTTGATCAAGACAGTTAACCCTAATTTCTCCCAGGTTGTTTCTGTAAGTAAGAATGATTTCTTATTCAACTTACAATTACAATTTACTACATTCAAATTGTTTAAATACTTGGGAAGGTTAATAAATTAATATTTCTGCCCAATGAGTATTGTATGATACTAAGCCTAGACACACCAAATAGCATACGTAAAAATAATTATAAACAAGTTACTTAAAGTAGTTGAATTAGTTACTTTTGCAGTTACATAACGTAGTTACTATGTTTGGTAGTAATTTTTGAAGTAACTATCCCCAACACTGATTATTTATCACCCAAAGCACATTCCTTCAGGCCAATTATAGTCTCTAATTTTGTCAATAAAGAGCAATACATACGAAGGTTTGCGACAGGGGGAGTATTATATATTTATTAAAGTAGAATTAGTGGCCACCAGGTAGCATCAGTGAGCACAAGACTTCTTCCAAAGCTGTGTTTTGTTCATAGCCGTCCATCATTAAAACAACTAAATTGTTAAGTTAAAGGTACTTTTTTGGAGTTCTAACAATGGAACGGCTTTCTTACAAACTCTGTTGTTAGGGAACCAATATCTAAAAGAATGTAAAACTCTGCATATTCAAGGTCATTGCAAACAAATTAAAAAATAAATATTTTTTAGATATTACTGTATACAAGAAGACATCTCCTTTTAAAAGAAGCTTACAAAAAATCGAAGTAATTTCTTGCATCCCAAGTAATTAAATACACGAATCCAGGTGTACTGTGTGCTCCATGAAATAATACTGCTGTTTTCCGCACACGTCTTTGCCCAATGCCTAGTGTAATGGATTAGGCACTCGCCTTCCATGCAGAGATTATGGGAAAGTTATGACTGGTAGTAAGAAAATTTGATTTTGGACAGAGACTATGTTGCCAATTACAGTGATGTACATTAATTGTATTAGCCTATTATTGAACAACTTCTGGAACGCAAACTGTATAAACAAAAATGTTTAATCACAAATGTGTAAATGACGCTCCATCCCTCAATCATCTTGTTTATAGTTTAAAACAATCCTGACAGCTCAAAAGACATTCAGAACTTATTTTTATAAATGCATTGTATTAACTAAAATATTGCATTATGCTGTGCCTCTTTTCTGGCTCCTAATATTTCTCTTGCCTTCCGTTTTTCCATTGACGTCCATATTCCACATTGAAACTCACATTAAAATAAGCTATTGACCCAAGTATTTCATCAACCAAAATCTTTTTTTCACAGTTATTTAAATTTTCCCTCTGACCTCTAAAGATGTTTGTGAGTTTGTGTTTTGAATGTTCCAAACACATTCACATTACAATGCCACACACCTCCCCCATCTAGGAAAGTCTGATCACCTTTCATTGTTTGAATTCCCTAAATACAACCCCCTCAAACGTTTAAAATAATCAGTGAGGACTCATATAGATTGGAGCCTGTTCCCCACGCAGGCCATCTGGGATTCCCAGACATATAGTGATACTGCAAATTCTGTTTGCACAAATTTCTTGGCATATAAGTTAAAAGGGTTTAGCTGCGCCTGTGTTTTTATATAGAAAGAAAGTCATCACTGTTATTGGGAAAGAGTCTCTTTCCAAAAGCTGAGAAGAAATTCAAACTTGCTGTCTCTTGCATCGTAGGCGAATCATTAACCCATCACACGACGGGTCTGTGTTGGATTGCCTGGAAAAAGAACTTTCATTGATCAGCTTCCAAAGTCAGAGTTAATATAATGAGTTATACAAATCTGTGGTGAATGTCTTGAGTAGTCAGGATTGTTTTAAACTAAAATCATAAAACTCTGCACATTTAAGATTCTCTGTCAATGAAAAACATTTGTGATGTACTGATTAAATCAGTAATTGCATAGCTTACAACAGAGAATTGCATGGACTGAACTCAATTATTTAGGGAGTTTGAAAAACACCTTTGGTCAGTAAGTTTTAAATAAAATACTGTAAACATACTGTAAACTTCTGAAACATTAAACTATGTGAAATTTGTTTATTGGTTTGTTTCATCTCCACAGAAAATGTCCCTACTCTGGTTTTGAACTTGCAATCTCTGAATGGATGGCGAGCACGTTATCCGTTACACTAGGAGTTCAGTTTAGAAGTTAACGGAAAAACCGTGTTTGTGCATTTACAGGAAATATCTTTAAAAAGGTTTTTCTTGAGTTTCTTTTAAAAACGTGATGTCTGTTTGAATACCTAGTTTCTAAATGTTGGGGTCAGATCATGCATTGTACAGTAGAAATTGGCTGAATTTTCAGATTATAGCATTTTGAACCGTCTAATACCTCTATCAGTCTGTAAAATAAGGGTTCACCAAAGAAGCAAATAAAATAAAAGGTAAAAGGGATAATCAAAGTGAACATTTTGCCCCCAATGACTATCAACTAATTCACAGTGATTGAAGTCATCAAGGCTAGAAAGTGTTGCGTGCCAAAAGCTACAGTTTAACTCGGAAATAACTAGAAGTAAACTTTGAAAAACATTGAGTGGATATCCATGTGTAAAAATGAACCACTCTTATTGAAATAGTGGAATATTTGACCTCATACAATCCGGATTATTTTAGCGCCGCCCCTTTAAATAACATCAAGAGTTTGTGCATGCAGCTGTCCTGGCTCTAAGAAGGTATCCCGTGTTCAGTGGCCCTGCTTTGTTATTAGCTAGTGAGGGCCAGCAGGGCTCAGCCAGCCTAGACTCTATAGACTGACGGCGTTGCTGCAGAAGAGGCTCCACACAGCTAAGGCCAGCGAGGTCAGCTTACTCTGCCAAAACAGCATGGGTCATTAGCACTGAGAATTCCAAGCCCCTGAGCAGCAAGCCAGCACGCATGCAGGTGCACATACACATGCAAACAGATTTGCACACACACACGCACGCACGTGTACACTATACTCCGAAGGTAAACCCTTTCAAATTGGATCAGGGAGAAGCCATATGTTTGCCACCTTACAACAGAGGATCACTGGGAGAAGGGATGTGCTTTGATAGCTGGCAAGGCAGGACATACACTTGACAATAACGCTAAAAGAAAGTAGTAAGCAACATGGAAAACATCAGCCACTACGAGGTAAACAAAATCAATGTTAATGAAAGAAAATTAACAATTACATCCAGTGCAGCTGCTGTCCTGACAGACATGATTTATCATTTTGTTCATTGCTGTGGCATCAAGTCAGCAAACCCCAAGCTAAGGGATGTGGGAACACACAGTAACTGAAAGGCAGTCCTGCCTATTGAGAGCAAGGTACTAGCCTGTGTATTTGACTTTGGGTGATCTCCCCAGGGCAGACCTTTACTTGACGTTAGCAAAAGGGGTCAACGGCAGCCTAGACTAGTCTTCAGAGGAACGTGTCACACACTGATAACATAGCACAGTCACACCCATTGCTTCTACTTACATCCCATCAAGGCCAGCCACACTTTACAACCCTTGAAGGCTAGCCAACCTTTACAACTTCAATACTCAACACCCACAACTTAAGCACTCAACTTCGACTTAACAACTAGCCAACCACTGCTTTGATGTCATTTTAGAAAGTTGAAAGGTAACAACAAACACCAGTGTTGGAGAAATGTATACAGTTACTGGGGCGTCAGATGACTCAGTGGTTAGGGAGTCTTTAGCCTGTCTTTGAGCAAGGCACTTTACCATAAGTTTCTCCAGGCGATCTCCATGCACCTACTGTACTATAAGTCACTCTGGATAAGTGTGTCTGCAAAATTACAAAAAATTCATTTTAACTTATTACTATAGTGCCCTACACTAATTTTGACATCCTTGGAAATCTTTCACAGAAGAAAAATTATTAAACAAAATCAAATGTGAAAGAAATAAAATATTTTCTCCAAAACACGTGAGCCACAATTATTATTAGCACTCCCCATTTTAGTCCAGAGTTATATGAGCATACAATTCATATTCAAGAACAACTGCCCAGCTGACATTTAAGGCACAATAAAACATCGCTAGTAGCACAATATACATTAACTGCCAGTCGTCCCCCTGAGGACTGCTTCAACGGGAATTGTTTTTCCCCTGTATTAATTTAGTAACAGTGGCGCACAGCTTCTAAATGGTTGCCATCACTAATACAAATATGATCTAAATGCATTTAGAAGGAATTTGCTAACTTTCATTAGTGCCATGACTGGACGCCTATGAGAAGACCATGCTAGATGCTCACAACCCCCTACTCATGTTAGGAATGTTGCGAGTGAGGGCCACAAGTGTACACTGTACACTCACGATTTGTAATTTCATAGTACAGTGAAGTGATGTGCATCAGTTATACTACTTTTTTCCAAACTTCTGAATATTTATTTCACAGTTATTCTACACTTCCTGTACCCAACCAGCAAAAACTGAATGTGGTGTGCATCTTTGTGTGTGCACGTGCAATATGACCTGTACGGGTGTGTGTGTGTGTGTGTGTGTGTGTAGAATTGACATGCTCCGCTTCCATCCTTTTTCTTTCCTGCCGCGTTTGGCTCCCCAGAGCCCCCTAATCGATGGCTTTATCTACCATCTCCCAGATTTCCTCAGGAGGCTGTAATCAGCCCGGTCCTTTTCCTTCCACGCCTGCTTTCCTCGCTCGCTTTCTCTCACTTTCCTTTTCTAGCTCTCATCTGGAGAGGCTGAAGTATAAGCTTGAAGTTATCCCATTTCACCTCCTCCATAGCAATCTTGCAAGTGTCAACAAAACACTGATTCTCGCCAGCTGGCGCTATGTTCAGCTGGTTACCCAATGTGACAGACCACAGGCAGTACGTCCAGCTGGTTATTTGAGGTGACAGATCACAAGCGGTATGTTCAGCTGGTTACCTGATGTGACAAACCAAAGGCGGTACGTCCAGCTGGTTATTTAATGTGGCGGACCACAGGCTGGTTACCAAAGGTGGTGGAATACAGTTACCACAGGCAGTTACATCCATGCTGGATGTCTAATATTTGAACCACATGGGAGGAAATGTTTGTGAGTGGAAGAATCTGGAGTGACAAGCGGGCCAAATGGTGCAAGAAGGACGTTATCTGTATCTGGATTTTTATATAACCCAAAATGAAAAAAAACAAAACGTTATAAGCATTAGCACTTTCCTTTCACACAAGGTATATTCAGCTAAAGAAAAAAATAATAGATTTGCAGGCATATACAAATCTATATTCTCAAGAATCCAGAAGATCCTGATGGGAAATGTTCTCTTTAGGCAACGTACGCACAATCAAATTCAGCACCTAAAAGCTAAAAATAAACACAAGGAATGCAGTAAGTGCCAGGCCTTTAAATCAAGAAGTTGTCATTGGCAGTGAGTTTTTAATTAACAGCTGAAGTTTTTCAGGTTGAGAGCGACACTGTGTCAAGCATTCTTCATTCCTGTTTAAGCCAACTGAAAAAATGTTAACAAGCATTTCAAGTTCTGCTTCATCCATTATAAAAACATTAAACATCTAAAAATGAAATAAATAAATATGAATATAGTTCTAGGTTCAACTGATCTGGTGAAAAAAAACATTCAAACATGAAATTTGACACTAGAATTTAATCTCAGCAACGATGAAGTAGGTTAGGTGAACAAAACCGCAGTTGTTTAATTCGGATTTTGTTTGCACGTTTCTTTTGGTCTCAGAAACCTTTGTTCTATTACAAAAGATTATGCATTTTTGTATTGATACAGTATTTCCCCCGTGTTGTACTAGGTACATCTTACTGCTGTTTATTGTGGCTGTGTCCATGGTCACCAATGTGTGGGACAAGCTGCCAGCCGCAGGTGACTATAGGGTTAAATTAGAGTAGATCCACCACTGCACCTCCCTCCACCCAGGAACACTTCAAAAGGTACGTTGTGCACTGCACTCACCGCTCCTTTCGGCTGTGCATCTGCCAAACACAGGCCTCTTACAAAGTGCTTCTGACTACAACTGCTGCTGTAATGAGAACCGGCTGTCTGGTAGCACATTATGCTGAAGGTACTAAACACCTCGGGCAGCCAATCTGAAGACTATAAAATGATCCCCTAAAAAATAAGACATAAGTGAACAAAAATCAACCAAGTTATTGGCTAACATCGATAATAAAGTTGTATTTTTTTTAGAGACACACCGTTATACACACTAACTATGAAGTGAAGGGGGCCTGACTGGTGTGGCGATGGCAAACTGGGACTTCGGTATTGAGCAGCAGGTATGTTGGTGTGCTGTGCCGAAATCATCATAGCCGCAATATTTCCTTCTAATCAGCACTTGGTAAGGAACATCGGATCATGCACGTTGCCAAAAGCCAATCAGAGATTTGTTACAAAGTGTGTTTAGGTTAAGTTATTAAGTTAACTTTCAATAAAGAAGTGCTGATAATAAAGAAATCTGTAAATACATTTACATGCTATTTAATGTAGAAGATACTCATGTCATGTCCTAATCTATTGATTCATTAATGTATTATTTACCAAATTTTTCTTTATCTCATTATTAACATTTGTTTGGGAGGCTGAATCTACATCACTTTGCCTGCAAAGACTTTTGGGAAAATTACCTGACTAGTATTTGAAAATAACATCACATTGCATGTCACATACAAGTAAGGCAGGAGCTCAACACACACTGAAACACAGAGAGGGAGTGAGTTGTGAACTTCTACAAAGAATGTCTGCAATGAAGGTCACAAACGGAGAGAACATCCAAGGACAAGCAGCATCTTCAAACCAATAAACTAGCAAGGATGTGTGCGCGCCTTAGATACTTAAGAGATAAGAGTTATCAATCCTAAACAGACTTGTTAATTTCTTATCTTGAGTACTATCTCCATAGGTGGACAGACACCTCTTCAGGACACAACAGGGTAAACAAAATGGTCCTAATCAGCCAAGCACTGTGGTACAAATTGAACACAGCAAAATCCACAGTGTTAATTTAACTTGGAGGGTGTTCAAATTAACACTTTCTCAGTGTTTAGTTCTCACAGAATCCAAGTTAAACTAATACTTTTGATAGTGTTAAAATATTAAGTTGTTAATAGTGTTAAATCTTAGAGTATTTTTAACACTAAATTGTGTTATTTTTTTTCACTAGGAGTGTTAAATTCTAATTTGCATATTTCCCAGCATGCCGCATGGTGAAGTACTTACAAACAAAGTAATCAATTCATTAATGCACGAAGCAGAAAATATATTAAAACCAACAATTATGAAACAAACGTGCAGCAAAGCATTCTGGGAAATTGTGATGGTTTTGCCTAACACTTCACAGTGTTACATTAACACTGCAACAACGAACACTGTTTTATATACAACAACACTGGGGTTCTATAGTGTTAATTTACCACCTCAGTTAACACTGTCGTTTACACTGGAAAATCAACACTAGACAATATGCTGTGTAATAGCAGAAAGTTTTGCAATTAATTAAATTAGCATTTTCTTTAAATCAAAGACTTATTTAATTGTTTTCTATCTGAAAATGTAGTTAAAGCTGTTTACTTTGAAATTGAGACTACATCATTAAGAAACCTCCATAAGCAAGCAAAAGAAAACATTGGGCGCCCTGTGAATGAACTCCTTCAATCAAATGTGATTTTATTACAGGGTATCAATTTCTAATAATCATTGTGACTGTAACATGGCAAACACTATGCTTTCATAGTGAAAACTTTGTGTGAGAAGCTGAGTGAAAGATCAGCTGGATTCAGTAGACTCCCACTCATTAAGCAGACAGAAGTAATCAGACTGGAGACAGCTATCTAACAGGTGTCTTATCAATCTTCTACCCTAATCTCATTTTCAACACTGACCTAAAAAACACAATATGTGTGGAAGCAATATGGTTGATAAGTACTGGGAAGGTCCACCGGTAATCTGAGTCCAACATAAAACTAAGCTATAACTCTTCCAAATCTGTGATAGAAATAGATTTGACTTATCATGTGTTACTTATCCTATATTATTTATGGAATTGATTGCTGCATCCACACATCTGAATTATTGTTTTTCATTTCTGATATTTCCATGACATTTAAAGCACTTCTGACAACTTTCCTGAATGTATATTTTATTGAATGCCTCTACATGCTAATGTTATGACACTAAAAGCTTCACTGTATAAACTCTTCAATGCCTGGAACAAAGCGATGAGCTAGGCCATCATGTGCCAAAAATTATTTCAGCCCTTTGCGTAAGCACACAGTTAAGGAGACGTATTAAATAAAATTTAACCTGAGAAGCCGAATTCCATCTGGGCTCTACGCAGTTAAGCACGACATCTGCTCTCTATGTCAGGGCAAAGCCAATTTACTTCACGTTTCGCAGCTGCACGCATCGCTGAGCACTTACTGCACTGGAGTGCACTTTGAGAGAGATGGTCCACTGATAACTAGTAGCCCGCATACAGTTGATCGCAGGTTTTCCACCCTAATTATTGGCCCTGGAAGAAATAGCCATTCTGTTACTGATGCCCTTAAATCCACAAAGAGTAAACTTTCTGGATCTTGAAGGTAGCCACCGCTGCTTTAAATCTTTATGCTTGTCAAGCCAGGACTTCTGTTGGTCTTACATAGCTTTAGCCTATATACGCAGTCACAAACCGATTATAATGATTTAAATGTAAATTAGATATGAAGTAAGCTTGCATTAAAGTATGTTATGTGGGATGTGTAAGAATTGCTCTGATTTCAGATATATAACAGCAAAGAGGTAAATCAAGATAAAAACTCGACATTTGTCTTAATAATAATAATACTATCATGATGTAAGCAGTAGAATTCACTTACTCAATGTTTGCAGCCGTACTGTAGGTAGAAATATATTTTTAGAAGCTCATCTGTTGTCAGTTATTTTTAAATCATTCAAAATTTACAGTAAGATGTGTATTGAGAAATCTGATCTGAGAGCTGTCCTGCCTTTATTTCAATTCAATTAGTATCACCACATGAACATACTTTACGAAAATTCTCACTTTGTGTGTTTTTTTATAGGAAAGACATCTTCAGAAATGTATCATTAAAACTCTTGTAAAGGCTAAGTTTACTATTACAAAACCAGACCCTGTGGCAAAAAGACTGTCAGAGGAAATAAAGCAATGGTGTGTCATTTTCTTTGCTGTAATTCCATTCATTCCAAAGTCCAAATGATCCTGTCAGGCATGCCACACCTTAAATTACATCTGGTTTGTGTGTGTTCTTTGTCATAGTCTGTCAGAAACTTTTTTTATTTTTTGTGCATTCGGTTTAGTTTGAACAGTGAATTAGGAGTGTTCCAAATCATGTCCTAAATTATGATTTGAAAATTCAAAGTGTGGCAGCATTTAAAACTACTGACATCGCTGAACACTTGGTGGGAAAAATAGGATAGTCAATTATCCACTTGTAATTGGAATTTGACCAAGAACTAAATTACTAAATTGCTGACATTGCCTGATGAACCTAAGCAAGTCTCAGCAAGCTTTGATAAAGCAATACCTCCTTAACAAGTTGTATTTTCCAGCTGTATATAGTACTGATAAAGTTTTTGATATGTTTTTAAGGCATTGGACTAAGTCTGCATGCATCTTTGTTTTATAATAGAGGCCTACAAAGCTCAGCTGGTTGGGTTTCTGGGAGGGAGGAGCTCTTGAAACACTCTGTGCCTCCAGCAAGTGCAGAGCTAGCTATAAATATCCAGGCGGGCAGCGGCGGTGCAGATTAAAAGCAGACAATGAGCTACAGGAAACGATTTTGAGGAAAGGTCAGGCTAAGATAGCGAAGGCAGTCATGGTGCGGTGGGGCTGGTGTTGCTGAAGATGTACGGGACAGGAAGAGCTGAAATGAGGGGGGAGATGTGAAACTGACCAATGGCGTCCACAGGAAAGACAACAACAAGGACACATCATCTGCCTGCGACTCAAACAATAAGCCTACTTCAAAAACAACAAACCTTCAGCCCTTTGTTCTCAGGAAACTCAGAATAAGCACTGGACGAATTAGGGGGGCCAAAAGCATATTCCATGAATGCCTACTCTATATGGTCCTTTAAGATGTGCAAACACAGAAAGGGTAGCTTAGGTTGTCTTTAGATAAGAGACATGCGCAGGAGGTTGACGAAGGTGGTCCAAGTGATGATGACTGATTTGTTCGGAGATACGCAAAACACGCGCTCACTGATACAGGACGTTATGACACATACAGTAACTCCAAGGCCCAAAACCATCCACATGTGCTCTGTACGTAGAAGATGTAAAATGTGGAAGGCCAACTAATCCATTTCCAAATGAAAGGGTTCTGCACATTGTGGCCAGGAACACATCTGCAGAAATTAACATTGAAACATCTAATGGCATGGTCATACAAGGATGGCCGAAACACCGCAATAACCAGATCAGTATAAACTGGAGACTTCAGAACTTGCTTGGCCTTAAATCCATGTTCTGAGATTATGGTGTGTTGTTTTGCGCATGCAGCCCGTTCTTCTGGCAAATTACTGATCTAGAAATCTGTCAAACATGATAAAACTAAGGTTCCAAGGGAGACATTCCCATTACTGTAGGCCTACCTTAAAAAGGAAAGAATTACAAATCAGGGGCAAGGCTTTTGCAATGACTGTCTGGGGTTGATCTAAGTGGTGAAAAAAAACCTGAAAAAAGCTGAAACATATTTATAGGTATTTAAACATACAGCATGGCTCAAACTCTTGCCCATTCACACCTGCTAATTACAAGGTACTGTGTAGACTGCATTTTTGTTATAAGAAACTATCAGAAAATAACCATGTTAAAATATAATTGCATGTTTACAGTGTTCATTGCATCTGCTGCTGCACATTATAAGGTAAAACACAAGGAAAACAGAATTGTCATTGCACTGTGTCGTTAACTGCTAATCAGTTAGCTCAAGGGATGTTACCCCAGGTACATAAATTTAGAAATTGGTTAGGCTATCATAAGTTAGCTTTCTGTAAATGTACAAACCGGTCTCAGCTTTGTGGCTTACATGAGATAAGGGATATAGGGACATAGGTTTATGTCTCACTTATTAAGTTTTTAACTGTGGTTTGTCCTCATGAGAAACCAACATACTTACTGAAATAAAAACAACATAATTCACCACCTTCCTAAGATATACAAGGTCAGGTAACGTGCACACGGCCTTCCCATAGAGTGCGCACAACATTACACAACATAACTCATCCAGCTGCCTACTATAAACGAAAGAAAACTTACCAGACCACCCCAAAAGCTCCATAGCCGATGGGTCTATCAGGCTCTATGTCCAACTGCGGCTGTAAGTGGTGTGAGTGTTGATGATGGTGGTGGTGATGTGCTTTAACAGCTGCAGCTTGAACTTGGGCAGGTGCTGTAGCTGCTGCTGGGCCGGGGGCTTGTCCAGGAGCTGGCGAGGGAAAGTATGGTTGCTGCTGGCTCGGGTTCAGCATTACTGCCGCAGCAGCGGCAGCCGCTGCAGCTGCTGCTGTAGAAGCGTGCTGTTGTACTGGATGGACAGCAGCGGCAGAGCCGGGGTGTTGCAAGTGATGCTGCCCCGGGTGATGGTGGTGGTGGAGATGGGGAGGAGGGAGATGCGGTAATTGGTGGTGATGGTGCGGGTGATGGGCAGCAACTGTCGAGGCGCCGCCGTTGTATGCAGCCATCATTTTTGCGGCATTGCTAGCCGTCGTTCCGCACAGAGCCATTCACTCAATAACAACAATCAAAAAGAAAGGGAAAGGACGCTGAAATGTTTTCTTTAAATCCACCGTTTTACTTAGGCGGCAATAAGGCTATCCCAGGTGAAGGTATGGCTTTATGATTGGGCAGATGGTGTTTAACTGTTAATTTGGATATGGCCAGACACCTAAAATCGAAACTCCAGGAAAGATTTGAATTAAACAAACATGTCAGCTATAAATCTGAGAGCAATCTCACTCTCCTCAACAGTCTTATCATTACACGTAGCTTATCTGACCTATTTCTTGTAACCTAATTTAATTTTCATGCGCATGCACCGATAGCAGATAGGCTACTCAAATTGTTACAATACTTCATATGCAAATGCAATGCACCTGTTAAAATTATTAAACAAAAATGCGACAGAAACGAACCCGCACCCCCCACAATAAATAAATGATCAACGGCCCTAGATCTCCCTCATGTTGGAAGTGGCGTTCCCCTCTCCACTCACGAAACTCGGTCAATTTCCCCTTCTAAATACGAAAAGGGAAACTGATAGGCTATGTATCACATGGGAAATAGCACAGCATTCATCTTTTACATTTACTCAAGTTTGCCATATTGTCTGGTCCAGCACCGCCGTTGTTCCCACCGCCTGTGCTGCATGCAGTTTGCAGAAGTTATACGGCTTTGGGTCAAGCAACCGATACTGGCTTAATAGACACTTGTTTTCAGCGTTACAAGAACACTATGGGATCTTCAAATCGCTTGCATTTAACAACAAATTCGATATAGCAGTAGTCTATAAGAACAAATGGATCCAAGCAAAGGTAGTATGCCACCCGAGTCGTGTGCTACAATGTTGATGTTTACGCCGCCTGTAGAAATATGCAACGGCCCGCTGTCCTCTTCAGATGTCACTATACCCACAGTCTCCAGATATCCAAATCATTTTTTACAAAATTAGCTATCTTTTTTCCTGGAACGAGGAAAACAAATTGTTCGAGAGCGCAGTCAACTTATTTTCTCCATTGATCCGTGAGTTCAGCGTGCAATATGTCTCCTTAAGTAGGACAGGCAAATATCCAGGAAAGGAAATATAAATAAAAACAAAACATATCCAAAAGTCCCTTGTATTTAGAAAACAAGCGGCCAGTGTCGACTCCCTCCAGCCGGATGGTGCTGCCAGGACCTAGGAAGAAACACGCGTAGCTTAAGCTTCTTGGGTACCCGACCAGTCAGTGTATGACGGAAGGCTGTGGCCTCCAATCACAAGACAAGTCGCAGTTTTTTTTATGATGGTGAACCAATCAGCGGGGCCCAAAGAGGAACCGAGGATTTAGCACAACAGTCAAGAACTGTGACAGTTGAAACTACCACCACCATTGTGGAGATTGAGACTTGTAGGTTGCAGCGAAAATGAAAGGAACTGTTGAACCCGAATGGAGAAAATGAGTTCCAGTTGCTCAGAGAGATTACGAGAGGAGCGTGATCCAATCAGGATCGGTTCAACAAGAACGTCCTCTAATCTAGACGCACAGTGACAGGCATATCATTAAACCAATACCTGTTTACGCCTCTTCATTGAATAGCTAACGCAGGGGTTATAAAAAGGGCATACAGAGCCTAGTCTACATGCATACGCCCTAAGGATATAATATTTATTATGACCAATTAATAACGGTTTCACGCAAAAAAGAGGTGAAAAACTTAATCCAATGCTTTTAGGCTATTATTAATTATTTACAAACTAACTATGCTTAGACTATAATATACTTTCACAGCTACAGCTACTGTTGGGCTTAAAAATACACTTATCTTACATTAAAAGACAATAGCACAATTGAACAAATCTCAGAGGCGATGTATAAAGATCTATTGGTGTTGCTTTATGGTAATTTGAACAATATGATCTGATATTTGCAGGTTATTTGCCATAGACAGGAGTTAATTTAAAATGGTATTCAACCTATCAAGTTAAACACTGACATTTCTGGGGCAACCAGTTCCCCATTTTCATATTTATCAAACTTTTTCTGAATGCAATTGAAGCTAGAAAATTTAAAGCAAACAGAGTACATTTTTTATATCTTCTATAGTTTTTTGGAGGGGAGGGATTCCATTCAGTTTTGTCCTCTCCCAAGTTTCATCTAAAATATATCTCGTTACATCAGTAACCCCTCGCAGATGCGGGATGGTCGAAGATCAATTACATACTTCCTCCAAGAATGTGTCACCAAGTCACCCGAATCTTGTCACACTTCTCAATCAACACAGAAGCTTTAAAGCTTACATATAAATGAACACCTGTTACATTCCAGCCCTTGCCAAACCAGTTCACAGAATCCTGATTAAGCCTATAGCTGCCAGGTCAATCGCTCTGTATTTGGCAGTAAATTGAGTTTTTAAATTTGGTGTCTGTTGTGACATTCCTGCGCTGGAGCACCAGTAGTGATGCGTTTTACACCACCCAGCAATGATTGGTTTACCAGAGCCGAAAGAGGGGAGCAACCATTGTTGAGTAGGCTAATGTTACAGGAACTAGAAGTATGCTGTAAAATGCTGCAGAAAAACACAAGAAGCATCTAAGAAAAATTTCTGATGCTCCAGATGAAAAAGTAATTTGACGTATTGTCTGAAACCTGCAACATGTAACTTTTTCAAAAGCTAAAAAAGAATACAAAAACGATGTTTCAGGACTAGTAAACGTTAAGAACTAGCATATTGGATCCAGGGGTTGCAAATAAATGTAAACAATTCAAAATACAGACAATATTAGAATTGCAATATTGACATTTCACAATATCTAACTAGAAACAAATGCCTATGATGGACAAAATAATGTGTAGGCCTATTTTCTGAAATTGGTTATATTGTCCTTGTATTATTCCTGTGTTCAGTAAAAACATATATATAGCCTATATATATATATATGTCTGGTGCCTGGGAGTATAGTAGGGGACAAGGTGAGGTGCTGTAATTGTGGTGGGGAGCACAGTTCTGCGTTTGGAGGGTGTGTGGTTCAGAAGAGGGCAGCAGAGGCACAGCGGGTTAAGGTGGTGGATAAGGTCACGTATGCGGAAGCAGTGCGGAGAGTAGGGGGACTAGGGGTAGGTGTGCAGGTGGAGAAGGAGCGGGTTGTAGGCCCGGTGTTGGAGGACGGTATGGGTGTTCACAGTGTGGTGTAGTCAGAGAAGTGTAAGCATTTGTGCGTGGTTGGTAAGGATTCGTTGGTGGTGGGCAGGGTTGAGTTTTTGGCATTTCTGTGTAGTGTGGTGAATGTTTGCAGTCAGGTTAAGGTAAGGAATGCTAGGATTGATGTTGTGGTGGGTGCAGCTAGGGATTTTATGGGTATTACTGACGTCATGGGGGAGATGGTTCATGAGCTTATGAAGGGGAAGGGAGGAGTGTAGGTACTGCGATGTGGGGGGAGTGCTGGGGGTGGGTAGTGGGATGTATTAATATTTTTTAGGGTGGTGGGCGAGTTGGGTAGCCTTGAATTGGGTGGGCCGTGACCGGCCTCACACTCCAGTGCAGTTGGTGGCGGTATATGCACCATAAGTTGGTTGCGATCCGCCATTAAACCAAAGAAGTAGAAGAAGTAGATGAACGCAGCACACGCCACAGAGCACAATCACCTGAGTACTAACACCTGCCACAGCACACCACAGTATATAACCAGGCCAAACACACATCCTTTTTGCAAGGTATTGTTTTCCCGAACTACTGAGCATTATATTCTGACTTTAGCATTACCAGTGTATTGACCTGTGCTTGTTTTCTCCTACTCTCGAGATTGCCTGATTATTGCCTGTGCTTTTACCCTTGCTGCCTGTGACCTGACTACGCTTCTTGAATCCTGTTTAATTACCTCGGCCTGTGTCTTCCTGGTTTTGACCTCTGCCTCCCGGCCATGCCGAGCCCTGCACCTGTGTACCTCTGCCTGAGTCCACTTCTTATGACCCTGCATTCTGACCTAGCATAAGCCCAGTGTATTTTTACTTCAGCCCTTTTGGATCCATCAGCCTGTCATTGTATTGCATATAATATTCCATTAAATAACTCTTATTCCACAAACGGAGTCCTATCGTTACACATAACAAGAATAATATGTCATCTTTAACTCCCTAAAATTGCCCTATGATATAAGCAATACTATATGGTTCAGACTAGTAATCTGCTCTATTTTACACATGGCTATGGCAACTCAACAAAACGTATGTCAGGGGTCTTGGTTAAGATTGACTCCTCAATCGAATTAAAACATAGAGTTTTATCCTCTCCGTTAAGGCGTTATCCCCTTTTCCCGCTGCATCAAAATGGGAATCACATTTCATTGGTTATAGAGTGGAAACGAAAGGACCAGTATTCACACATTTATACTGATTAAATAATTCACAGACTTTAGGTCGCCAAACCTGAAACTAACAAAAGATCGGCTGCACAAATTTGCATACAATTTACATGTTTGCCCCCAGTGAGAAAACAGGGTTTGTCTCTGTGGAACCTTGTGATATATGTATAATAAAAACTCCCTTTATGGGACGATCAAGAATACATCAAATGTCATATTATTAGGTACAATATTTGTTGGGTTATATAAGTTGATCTGTTGGTCTTCACCCTTAGGCCCCGTCCACACAAACCGGAGTATTTTCAAAACCACAGTTTTTTCAATGCGGTTTGGCCGTTCGTCCACAAGAAAACGCTGTATCAGGTCCCTGAAACAAATCTTTTTTGAAAACTCCGAAGAGGGTCAAGTTATTTAGAAACTCCTGTTACAGTGTTGTCTTGTGGACGGTGAAATCGAGGATTTTGGCTTGTGATGTCCAAGTGTGCGCTGTTATCTCTGTTTAACGTCAGATTGTGCACCACTATCGCCATTCTTTACATGAGGAGAGTCTGTGGAAAATAAAATATTAAAAGAGAGTCTGTGCAATGGCGGACATAGCCAAAATATTGCTGCTAATAACTGTGCTAACAGGGATTATAACATTACACCGTGTGACGTTGCCAAGGACCACTCCATTATGCGCGGACTCGTCTGTCACCAATAGCAACCAGGAACCCATCCGTCCTGAACGCAGCACCACAGTTAGATCGCAATCACCAGAATTCTGATCACCTGCGCCTATTCCCTGTATGTATTTAAGCCTCCTGCCTCCTCACAACCATTGTGAGGTATTGATTGTATTTGGACATCGTACTGAGCGCTATATATATATATTCCTGAATTCCTGGT
>JACXGM010016400.1:7004-20605 GCA_016801145.1 Umbra pygmaea | reverse complement strand
TTGAGCCAGGGCTCCCAGACACCCTGCTTGAGCCAGGGCTCCCAGACACCCTGCTTGAGCCAGGGCTCCCAGACACCCTGCTTGAGCCAGGGCTCCCAGACACCCTGCTTGAGCCAGGGCTCCCAGACACCCTGCTTGAGCCAGGGCTCCCAGACACCCTGCTTGAGCCAGGGCTCCCAGACACCCTGCCGCCCTGGCCGCCTGACCTGCCTTTCCCCTGGCCGCCACCTGAACTGCCTTGCCCCTGGCCGCCCTCTGTCCCTCCGGACCCAGGTCCCCTCTCTGTCCCTCCAGACCCAGGTCCCCTCTCTGTCCCTCTAGACCCAGGGCCCCTCTCTTTCCCTCCAGACCCCGGGCCGCCCTGTGTTCCACCTGTCCCCGAGCCCCTGTGTCATCCCCAGCCGCCCCTTGCGGTCACCGCGGTTTGGTCCCTTGGACTTTGCCTTTTGTTGGACTATTGCCGGTCCCAGCCTCTCCTCCCTTTGTCCCTGTCGCGGCTGGAGCCGCTCCTTTGGTGGGGGGTACTGTAACGGTATCCCCTGGGAGGACGTTTGGGGGGGTTTTGTATGTATTTATGTATGTGTATATATAGTGCGTTGTTTTGTGTTCCACCTCTAGGTTGGGTCATTGTTTTGTTAGGGTTAATTGTAGGGAGTCTGGCTCCCTCTTGTGTTAGAATATGGTTTGTCATTTCTAGTTTATACTGCACACACCTGATGTACATTTCTTTTGATTATTCCTGTCTCTCACTTAGTTATGTGTATTGGCTGACTATTTAGGTCTATGGGTGTCATGTGGGTGTGTGCCTCATTGTTCATGTCGGGTTCTTCAGATGGAACGTGGCTATTACTCGCCGTAAGTTTTATAGTACCTGGTTATTGTCTTTGTTCTGAATCTCTGAAATCAGAGTAACTTTGTTTTGTTAGCAAGTAGTGTTTCATAGTACCTTCGGTTTTGTTTTCTTCTTGGGTCTCAAGTGAAGCTGCTTGCTTCGACTGTTTGTCTACCAGGCTATTACATTGGTTGTTTGGCTGTAAATAAATCTACAAGCATTCCTCCTTGCACTGGTCTCCTTATATCTATATACATACAGAATCGTGACAATCTGGGGCGTTCCTCATGCCGTTTTCTGCAGTTATACTATGCACCGAATAGCCTAATAACTTGCATCCTTCCTTCTTTCCTGTACTTAAATGTGCGCATTTCCTTTAGGATTCTAATATTTTTTACCTATAATTTTACAAATATTAGGCTACATGAAAATAGCAATGAGAAAAATGATATCACATTTCGCTACTTGAACTCTACTGGACAACTGCTGAGAAAAATAGTTTTTCAATAGCTAACTTGTGGCTCCGTCTGTGGAATGATTATGCATTTTAGGCGCATTTAAATCAAGTTTCTTTCTTTTTTAAATAGCAATAAAGACAGTTTTACAGCTTTAAGCATGGTCTCTGAATGTCAAAGTCAGGGTCAAGTCAAAGTTGTTTATTATCATATGCATTGAATAACATACATCATCCTATGCAGAGAAATTCTTTTTGACATGGCTCGGCGATTCTATGAGTGTGCTTAAAAACAAGAATTACAACAATATAAGAATTTTAAAATAGTAATGACAATAGTAGTAATAATAATAATAATAATAATAATAATAATAATAATAATAAAACGCTATGTACTGAGCAGTGCTCTGGAAAATGTACAACAGTAGAAGTAGTAAATATTATAGAATTGGCATGGAAAATTTCTTTTTAAAGGTGCATTTGAATTCTGCTACATCAGATGTAGAGAGCATAAAGTGACCAAAGAGTGTTAGTGCTCAACAGACTATTTGCGATCAGTGTCTGTGTTCCATGTTGAGCAGCCGAATGGCCTGTGTGAAGAAACTGTTTTTAAGTCTGGTGGTCCGTGCCTTGATGCTCCGGTAACGTCTACCAGATGGCAGTAGTGAGAAAGTTCACGGCCTGGGTGGCTGTGGTCTTTGAGGATGTTTTTTGTTTTCCTAAGGCATCGCTTATGGTAGATGCCTTGCACGGAGGGGAGGCAGCAGCCAATGATGTGCTCCGCTGACTTCACCACCCTCTGAAGGGCCTTACGATCAGCAGCGGAGCAGTAGACGAAGTAGACTGTCGTTATCATCAATATGAAATATACCAGTATGCATAGGGCTGAACATACTGAAACATTTACGTGAATCAGATTTACAACTATGGCCGTCTATGGATAATCTGTCAAGCACATCATAACGCTCTTAAATGCGGAGGAAGTATCTCCTTGGAGAGTATGAGTACTTATGCCCAGTATCGGGCCGATACCAAGTACTGGTATCGCCCATCCCTAAGGCCCTGCTAGTAAAAATATATAAAAATCCATCAAACTCACCAAAGCTGCTCATTATTTGAAAACGAAGTCCGTCCTCCTTTCTTTTTTAAAAAGAGTTCTATGACGCTGTTGTACAGCACATCTTTGCGTTAAGTTCCAATGAAAGATCTTGCCCAGTGCTGAGAGTCGATCTTGCCCAGTCCTATATTCGCCACCAAAGCTACTTCTTCACCTCCATCTGCCATTCTGCTAAAATTAAAAAATCTAACAATCTAAAAATTCAAAGTTTAAAGAAATCGGAAAAGGGTGTAAGCTAAGCTAGATCTTGTTCGGATGGTAAATTTTGTTTACATTTTTTTTTGTTGAACTACCACTCCTATCAGCAACAGAAACGATGCTGACATAAGGCTAGGCCGGCAGAAACGCTTTACTTGGTCAAAGAACACACCCAACATGGTAAAGTCGAAATCTGATTGGTTAAAAATATGACAATCAACAACATTGTCCTGATGGGCTTCAACTGCAGATGGTATCCACTCGGAATTCTGAATGCCCTAGTCTAACCGGAAACAACACAGATGAAAAAATTGACAAAAGCTTTCATTTATATGAGCTGCGCTAAAAGCAAGGCAACTGAAAAGAGCGTATTGTAGCAATGAAATTACCCTATAGAATAATTTAAATGAACTTTGTAAAATATATATATTGTTAATGAAAAAATATATTCAAGAATAATATATGTTAAAAAGAGAAGGCTTTGCAGGCCCTGACGGCCCACCACTGTATTCATATTGCTTTTTCTTATTGTGTTCTTAGTGTTGCACTACAATGATTAAATGTCATTTTGTCATTGAAATGTAATGTATTATGCAAAGCTTAGTTATGTTCATTATCAAGTCTGCTAGTTCACACGACAAAGAGAGGTTGTTTACAGGGTGGAAAATTAGTACCCGGCAAAACTATATCCTGAGAGAATCTAAAAGAAAACAGATTGACAGTAGATACATTCCTGTTAGTAACTTCTACTGAACCATTGATATCTAAACTAGGAGTAGTACACATGATGTAGCATCATAACATACCTGTTCATCCATCCCGTCACCTCTATAATTATTTCAGCTAGGCTTTAGTTATACAAGTTGAAGACATACTGCGGCCCCAATAACTAGTTACACTTGTATTACTAAAGCCTAGCTGAAGATGTTCTGTGTCCTCTAATTAGTTCCACTTGTATTACTAAAGACTACATGAATACACTGCTTTCTTTCTCTCTCTGATTTTCCACTCAGGTAGGTATCCTGACTCTGATGCGTATAATCTCTGAGTGAGTGACTCCCTGTCCATTTTAAACCTTTTTGAGAGAGTAGACAAGTTTGTGACAATTCCTCTGTACCGGTGACATGCATCTGTCATGTGCATGCAGGAAATAGATATTTATTTCAGATCTCAAAATAAAATGTTCCTTACCATAATATAATGTAGGCCTAACTGTGTTATATGTTATATGAATGCAGTCATAAAACACTTATGCCATCTGTTCAATACAAACTAACCTAATTGGCTTGATAGGAATGTAGTGGGCTTAATGGGATCACTAGTGGTTAAAGGTCAAAAAGATTGAATTTCTAGTTCTATGAATAATATATTTAAAACCAAACTGTCTTGGTGGTAGATATACACTGTGGCTTACATCTCTATGCAATGTTTATATTGATAATGATTGGAAAATTGTTCATTTTCATTTAAGTTGTTCACAGGTAATGTGATTTTTATGCTAGTGTACCCTTTTAGCCCGCCTGAATTGTATGCTCTATTGCTTACATAAATTATCTACGTATACCAATTTGAGTCTAATTTCATAGTAAAACATGAAATTTGTCAGTTTTCATGATAAAGTGTATTGCTTGAAAATACTCAAGTCATGTAATTCATTGGTAAATACATTTATCATGTTTTAATTTTAATAACTATATTCATCTCTGAGATGTACTTAATGTATATGAAACTATTTATTCCATTTTGTTAGTTTAAATTAATTTGTAAATTAAATGTGCTTTATTATATTGCACTTTACTGATTAAGCCACAAAAAATGCAAAAACTCTGGTAGTGGTACTTCCAACTTGTTGGAATGGGGTTCAACTCCCTGGACAATGCCCTTGGCTGTGTTATATTGGCAATATATCACCAAGATGCCTTACTGCACTTACCCGGTTCCTGACACAATTGAAGCATTCACTAATCGGTTTTTGTGCGGCACAATAGGAGTAAAGCCACAGATATCTGATGTAATTACCAGAAGCACGTGATAAATATATCTGGTGATAAAGTCGGCTTGGACATTTTAAATCACAAATAATTTTTGTAAAATAAGTTGGAATTAATATGGTATTCTGTTCTATTTTATTTAGTCTTTTAAAAAGACCACCTGATGCCTCTAATCAAGGGCTGCATTAGTTACACCAAACAGCATAGAAAAAGATAGCAAAGGCACTGAATGTTCCAATAGACACGGTTGGATGCATAGTTTGCTAGTTCAAAGTTAAGGGAACAGTGGTTGTACTATGTGGACATGGCAGAAAAATGAAGCAGTTAACTGCTACAACCAGATTTCTAAGATGATAAGTTGTGAAAATTGCTGGAGTTACTGCTGCAACCATAGTGACTGCTCCAAGTGCAATTAAAAAAATTGTAGTTTCTCGAAAATGCAGGACTCTAGTTATTATTATTGTTATTATTTTTCATTCACTTTTTGGCACCATTTCAGTCCCCTGAATTTTCACACTTTTGATTTTATTTCAGTTTTGATTTTATTTTCAGAGCAATTATTGTGCATGGTGCTTGTAAGTTTGAGTGGCATCAATAGTTTCTGTTTTTTAATTGCCTTTTGTATGTGATTATATTTTCAATTAAAATGAATGGGCAACTCGGTTTAGCACTACTGCTGGCTTCTGTGTGAATATTATACAAGATGAGGCATGAAGTCAGATATTATCGGATACTTGTTTGGAGCTAATTGTTTTAACCACAAAGTAAGCGTTTATGATCTAATATCTTGATTGAAATTAACATGAACGTTTATAGAACATTGTTAAACATGTAGAAATGTTCAGCAGATAGGTGACTAATCACCTTGGTTCATAATTATCATTCAAACTGTCCGTTTTAAAGATGTGACATTAGCTGACCTGGTGGAAGTGAGTGATACAGTATTCAAAATGTATTGTTGACAGATTATAGTTAAGGTAGAACAACAGACCATTGCCTGGAGGTCGAAAGCCATAGCATGCTAATCATTGCTAACTAGCTCTCTGCTAAAGCCATTGTTTTAAATCTTATACACTGTGCGTTCATGAACAGTACACTCTTTAAATAACTTTCTCTGATTAAAACATTTAGCTTTTGGTAGTATTCTTAAAGATATAGAGAAATAACACATATGGAAAACTGAAATTGTGTCAGAGCCTACTGCGTTTTTTACGCGACTATATTATTTGCCTGGTGAAGGCACTTTATGTAAATGAGCCATGTGTAGCTTTATTTAAATTAGCCATATGCTGAGTGAGAAAGCGAACTGCGGGCATCAACAAGATTGAACAAAATTGCGGCGGAAAGACGAAGTGAGACTATGTATGTATTAAGAGTGAGACACTTGCCCGTCTTACATTATTAATATTTTACAGAGTTCAGTGCCTGGCATAGCTAACAGCAACACCCCTAGCTAATAGGTCGACATGTCGACGTCCAGGAGTTGTCTTTGGAACAGCATGCTAATCATTCGTTAACTAATGCTCTTAATGCCTAGAGTTCAAGCTACGGAGAAAATGAAATAATGTTTGAATTTGTCATGCTTTGTTTCCGATCAAAGCATGTGAGCAGTGAGCGCATTTCTGAATATTCCAATCTGCTCGCTCAACCCAGAATGGCCTGCTCGTTCAAAAATATGTGGAATAAGGGCTGCCTTCGACTAAAGTTTTTCTGTAGTTGACTAGTTGTTCATTTAAGCCATTAGTAGACAAATTGCCCCTTCTATTCATTTATTTACTCAAATTGGCTATATACAGGATAATGAGCGTTTACGTAATATAACCGCACTCAAGCGCACGCATAAAGCTTGCCACAAAAAACGATAAAAGTAGTGATTATGAATCTGTCAAAAATAGCAAGGAGACATTTCATTGTTTATTAATAAACTGGTGTTATCTGTGTCCATGCAAAAATGAAGTTGACGATGTGAACTCGCCATTAACACGAGAGAAATGCACGTTTCATATGGATTAGATAATCAGAGTAGCTTATTTCTTTCGTTTTGAATAGTTTCCTTTAAATGTAGACATTTCAAGCTTTCTATAATAGATAGCATTTATTTCTCAAATCTGTGAGGCACAACCTGAGTTTCAGCGCCCTCCAGTTC
The DNA here is from genome assembly GCA_016801145.1 of Umbra pygmaea. NCBI lineage: Eukaryota > Metazoa > Chordata > Actinopteri > Esociformes > Umbridae > Umbra > Umbra pygmaea. Next base: position 13,867 of record JACXGM010016400.1, on the reverse strand, counting down.
ACGTGCAGTGCAAGTGATCGTGCCGGCGCCTTATTTCATTGTCTATATGCTTTATAACAGCTTCTTATTTATTAAATACAGGCAATTGGTTGATAAAACATTGATCAAAATTAAGATACAATTTATACGAAACAAAAATCTTTTAAAAACCCAACAAAACATATTAAAAAAATCTCATGATGTATAATTTATTTTTCATGCTGCATGCTCACTTTCATAATCAACATTATTTAAATAAAAAAACATTAGCCTATAATATTTAAACATAAATATTACAAAAAATATGTTTTCTTTAATGGCTAGAACATGTATACAGTGCAGAGAAATTTCATGTCTTGTCGTCAGCCACGACATAAAGACATCACATATTTTCCAACCCAGCCCTCAGCCCCCCGCATAAAAAAGCTTTCAGCGTGCCTGGGAGCTACGTGTTTAGACCACAAAGGTAAGCGTTTATGATCTAATATCTTAACTGAGATAAACATGAACATTCATAGAACATTGCTAAACATGTAGAAATGTTAACCAGATAGGTGATTGCGTGCATCTTTTTGTAATTGTTTCTATTTGTGGCCACTGTATGGCTATATGCCTTACAGTAGCAGTCACCTTTTTACTGTAGCAGCCCTGGCTACTACGCTAAACTTTGGTCTTTATATTATATTAGTAATAATTTACAAATATTCAAGATCAAATGGATTGATGTTTTTCTATAGTGAGTGGTGAGAGTCCTTACCCCAAGTGAAGAAGTTCAAATACCTTGGGGTCTTGTTCGCGAGTGAGGGGACAATGAAGCAGGAGATTGGTTGGAGAATCGGCGCAGCGGGGAATGGGTTGCAGTTCGGTGGGCTGAGGATCTCATCGCTGCTTTTTGCAGATGATGTAGTCCTGATAGTATCATCGGCCTGTGACATTCAGCACTCACTGGATCGGTTCGCAGCCGAGTGTGAAGCGGCTGGGATGAGGATCAGCACCTCTAAATCTGAGGCCATGGTTTTCAGCAGGAAACCGATGGAGTGCCTAGTCCAGGTAGGGAATGAGTCCTTACCCCAAGTGAAAGAGTTCAAATACCTTGGGGTCTTGTTCGCGAGTAAGGGAACAATGGAGCGAGAGATTGGTCGGAGAATCAGCGCAGCGGGGGCGGTATTACACTCATTATATTGCACCGTTGTGACGAAAAGAGAGCTGAGCCAAATGCAAAGCTCTCGATCTACCGGGCAGTTTTTTTCCTACCCTCACCTATGGTCATGAAGGCTGGGTCATGACCGAAAGAACGAGATCCAGGGTACAAGCAGCCGAAATGGGTTTCCTCAGGAGGGTGGCTGGCATCTCCCTTAGAGATAGGGTGAGAAACTCAGTCATCAATGAGGAACTCAGAGTAGAGCCCCTGCTCCTTTGCGTCGAAAGGAGCCAGTTGAGGTGGTTTGGGCATCTGGTAAGGATGCTCCCTGGGCGCCTCCCTAGGGAGGTGTTCCAGGCACGTCCAGCTGGGAGGAGGCCTCGGGAAAGACCCAGGACTAGGTGGCAGGATTATATCTCTAACCTGGCCTGGGAACGCCTCGAAATCCCCCAATCGGAGCTAGTTAATGTGGCTCAGGAAAAGGAAGTTTGGGGTTCCCTGCTGGAGCTGCTGCCCCCGCAACCTGATCTCGGATAAGCGGATGAGGATGGATGGATGGATTGAGTGGGGAGATGTTGTGTTTTGAAGTAGCTACAATTATTATTGCTAGGCAATTGTATCTGAAAGGACTTGTTAGAGTAATGCAATGAGTGGCTAACTAGTCCATTCTCTCAGCATTGCATTCTGCCCCTGGGCATTATGGAGTGGACGTACTGCAGCATCATTAGCTTCAATGGAGCTGTTGGTGAGTGTATAAATACTTGCAGGAACAAATGTAAAATAAAAAAAATCTGTGCGCAGACGCAAATTTGCATTGAATTCTGGATTTTGTGGTATTTAGAGTAAAAGTAGATACAGAAGAAACCAAATTGTACTCTCGGCTGTTTTTGACAGATTATTTTGTTATCAAAGACCTACCATACACCTTGATCAGTCTCGTTATGAAGAGACTTGCTGTTTTTAGTTGCTGTGTGTGTGAGAGGTATGTTTTACACTTGTAAATATACTAAGACAAGACATTTTTAAGCACAATGCATATCAAAGTGTATTATTTTTTTACTAGGTTAGTGAATTCTAAACAAAGGCCAGTTTTATGGTGTTTTAAGCATGCAGAAAGATTGAGTTATGTGGGATAAAATATAGTAAATAAAGGTTTTAAAAAAAATTGTTATGTGAACATTCTACATGAAAACTATTCAACAATATCTATCACATTGTTAGCGAAAGAACCAAGCCCTAAAATGTATTTCCCTTTCTATGACAGTGGAAAGTTCACAAGAGAAAAATAGTATTTGTAATAAATGGTAAGTACTTAACAGAAATTCAGAAGCATAAAAAAATAAACATTTTACTGTATAGCACCCACACCCATTTCTTACCTTCATAATATATAAAAAAGATTTACCTTTTTTTGGTGGATAGTTAGTCCACTGTTATTATTATTACATAATGCTGGCTTAACTAATAAATATATATATGCATGTGTGTATGTATGTATGTACTGTATGTATTAGGGGTGGAACGGTACACAGAAGTCACGGTTCGGTTTACACCTCGGTTCAGACATCACGGTTCGGTACGAGTTCGATAGAATGGAGGGGAAAAGCAAAACAAAAATGCAGAATGAATTTGTTCTTTATTGTGCATGTCTCAGGCTGTACCACCTAGTGCAGTGGTCACCAATCCTGGTCCTGGAGAGCTACCATCCTGTAAGTTTTCACTTCAACTGCAAATAATGTAGCTTAATTTAGATCATCATCCAGCTAATTAGTAGAATCAGGTGTGCTAAATTAGGGCTAAAGTGAAAATAGTCTGGATGGTAGATCTCCAGGACCAGGATTGGTGACCACTGACCTAGTGTCATGCAACTATCTCAGGGGAGAGACTGTAACAGCCTGTTGTGTGTAAAGTAAGATGTAAACAGTAAACAATAAGTACCCCACATCTTCAGACTCCATCGGTTACTTGTAAACAAAATAAGACAATCAGCTATAAAACTGAAAATACAGCATCTTTTATTTATGAAAGTGCAAATTATAGAATAATAACAACAACAAAATTCTACTTAAGAATTCCCCTACAAAAGATAAAAGAAAGTATTCTTGCTAGTAAATGTGACAGGCATACCTATGCCAAATGGCAAATTTGGTAACTTCAAAATAAAGATAAAGGAGTACGTTTTTTGTATTACCACATTGTGTATTTATACCACGGCTCGCTGTGGTGAACATAGACTGTCAATTTTTTTGATGGGTGAAGTTAAAATAAAAAAATGTGGTCCATTATCTCCTATATAACAAAATAACAATCTGTGCGTAAGGTGCAGTGTATCTGGTGTATCACACAATGTACCTATTAAAGGTAGCTTCATTGTATTTGTAATTTATTTTTCAGAAAAACAACTTTGTCCACACTTTCACTAGTGAGGGTAGATCTTGTGGCAGTGACTATGTCACCTGCCATTGAAAAAACTCTCTCACTTGGGACCGAGGTGGCAGGTACTGCCAGGTAGCATTTGGACAACTTGGCTAGATTTGAAGATAGGCTAGATTTGAAAATGTGTAATAACGTACGGACGAAATATAGGATGTGCGTACGCAAAGAAATATTCAGATTTATAAAACCGTGCACATGCACGTCCTACGCCGTTTTCCCTTTATAAATTAGAATCAACTCTAAATGTAGCGCAGTTTTTGCGGCTGCATGTCACGCCCATAATTGCCCGTAAATAGTCAGTGAACCGCCCCAAAATTAGTATTCATTGATTGAGAAATCATGGCAAATACAGAGAAGAAAACCGAAAAAAGAAACTTCACTAAATGTGAAGTAGTTGTTGGCGAGGTGTAAAAGATGAGGAAAATTTTGTTTGGAGGGCACAGTGTGGCCAATACTAATGCCAAAAGTTTGCAGACACTGTGAATGCCGCAGCCTGAGAATCGGACCATGGCCAAAATTTAAAAAAGTGGTCAGACATCAAAGTCGATGCCAAAAAGCGTCTAGCGCTTCATCACGAAAGTCTGCCACGGTTGGTGGAAGATTAGTTAAATTAGTAAGCAACATGTCTGCATCACAAATTATTTGGACATTGAATAATACGATTAATGACAGCATTTTCTTTCTCATTCGGTACCCTTATGGCAACATGAGTGCAGTAAATATCACTGATACATTTGTGAAACCGGACAAAAAAACACTTGGGCGTTTTATGTCATTTGTGGTTATGTATTCTGTATGTCTTTTTCTTATTTTTGGTGTTTATATGAGCTACCCAGTGATGCAAAAAGAATTTCAGCCTCGGCTGACAATAAAGTTGTATCATATCTTATATAGCTGCAAATTGTGCCTTTATGTTTGCCTGTTCACTCGTGGTGTACGGAAACTTCATGTAGGCTAATTATGCAACAGACCTAAATTATAGCCTACCTAACACGTCTGGCATAACCCGGCGAACGGGTGGCTCAGAACCCCGACCTGTCAGCCAATTCCCTCTGGAAAGTGCCCGTCGCCATAAATCCTGTTATTATGAAAGGCCCCACTAAATAAAATGCACTATTAGGCTATTATAATTATCTTCTAACAGATCAGCCATTGTGCATCAATACGCATTGTGATGGAATGGTGTTATAACCATCCATTTGACTGTATCTGATAATCTAATAAGATGTCGGTATTAATCTAATTGTAAATGGGAAATAGTTTTGCGTAAATTGAATTTTTTGCTCCTTTCAAAATGGTTAAGACATGCGTCTTGATGGAACACATTTAAAAATGAAACGAACTAAACGCAAATAAATCAACATTATGATTCTGTAGCTGATTTATTCTTATTTTTATTAAGGTCCCCATTAGCGGCCCATTTAATTGCAGCTAGTCTTCCTGAAGTCCTCTTTTAAATATTCACACCATAAAGTTATACAAAGCAATAACAACACCATTACATACAAAACATTACATACAAAAAATTACATACAAAAAATTACCAAGTACAGAACATGACACTTTACAGCTTTCACAAGGTCATTTGCTGCAATTCCTGGGTTACTGTCCTCTTAAATTTATATTTATTCTGAATTCTGCGTGATGGGACAGAGAGTCGATTCCAAATTGATATTGCTCTATAAAGTGATGTATGTTTCAGAGAATTAGTCCTAGGAAGCGGAAGTTTTATGTCACCACCCAATGCCTGCCTAGTGGCATATACAGGTCCTTCTCAAGAAATTAGCATATTGTGATAAAGTTCATTATTTTCCATAATGTAATGATAAAAATTTAACTTTCATATATTTTAGATTCATTGCACACCAACTGAAATATTTCAGGTCATTTATTCTTTTAATACTGATGATTTTGGCATACAGCTCATGAAAACCCAAAATTCTTATCTCAAAGAATAAGCATATCATGAAAAGGGTCTCTAAACGAGCAATTAACCTAATCATTTGAATCAACTAATTAACTCTAAACACCTGCAAAAGATTCCAGAGGCTTTTAAAAACTCCCAGCCTGTTTCATTACTCAAAACCGCAATCATGGGTAAGACTGCCAACCTGACTGCTGTCCAGAAGGCCATCATTGACACCCTCTAGCAGGAGGGTAAGACACAGAAAGAAATTTCTGAACAAATAGGCTGTTCCCAAGGCACCTCAGTGGGAAGTCTGTGGGAAGGAAAAAGTGTGGCAAAAAACCCTGCACAATGACAAGAGGTGACCGGACCCTGAGGTAGATTGTGGAGAAGGACCGATTCCAGACCTTGGATGACCTGCGGAAGCAGTGGACTGAGTCTGGAGTACAAACATCCAGAGCCACCGTGCACAGGCGTGTGCAGGAAATAGGCTACAGGTGCCGCATTCCCCAGGTCAAGCCACTTTTGAACCAGAAACAGCGGCAGAAGCACCTGACCTGGGCTTCAGAGAAGCAGCACAACAAAACAACAACTAATTTTGCATGTCATTCGGAAATCAAGGTACCAGAGTCTGGAGGAAGACTGGGGAGAAGGAAATGCCAAAATGCCTGAAGTCCAGTGTCAAGTACCCACAGTCAGTGATGGTCTGGGTTGCCATGTCAGCTGCTGGTGTTGGTCCACTGTGTTTTATCAAGGGCAGGGTTAATACAGCTAGCTATCAGGAGATTTTGGAGCATTTCATGCTTCCATCTGCTGAAAAGCTTCATGGAGATGATGATTTCATTTTTCAGCACGACCTGGCACCTGCTCACAGTGCCAAAACCACTGGTAAATGGTTTACTGACCATGGTATTACTGTGCTCAGTTGGCCTGCCAACTCTCCTGACCTGAACCCCATAGAGAATCTGTGGGATATTGTGAAGAGGAAGTTGAGAGACGCAAGACCCAACACTCTGGATGAGCTTACGGCCGCTATCGAAGCATCCTGGGCCTCGATCACACCTCAGCAGTGCCACAGGCTGATTGCCTCCATGCCATGCCGCATTGAAGCAGTCATTTCTGCAAAAGGATTCCCGACCAAGTATTGAGTGCATAACTGAACATAATTATTTGAAGGTTGACTTTTTCTTTTTTTTGTATTACAAACACTTCTTTTATTGGTCAGATGAAATATGCTAATTCTTTGAGATAGGAGTTTTGGGTTTTCATGAGCTGTATGCCAAAATCATCAGTATTAAAACAATAAATGACCTGAAATATTTCAGTTGGTGTGCAATGAATCTAAAATATATGAAAGTTTAATTTTTATCATTACATTATGGAAAATAATGAACTTTATCA
>JACXGM010016399.1:9674-20608 GCA_016801145.1 Umbra pygmaea | reverse complement strand
ATCAGAGGATGGGTACATGGTGGCCATAAAGGGATGGACATGGTCAGAAACAATGCTCAGGTAGGCCGTGGCATTTAAACGATGCCCAATTGGCACTAAGGGGCCTAAAGTGTGCCAAGAAAACATCCCCCAAACCATTACACCACCACCACCAGCCTGCACAGTGGTAACAAGGCATGATGGATCCATGTTCTCATTCGGTTTACGCCAAAATGACTCTACCATCTGAATGTCTCAACAGAAATCGAGACTCATCAGACCAGGCATCTTTTTTTTCCAGTCTTCAACTGTCCAATTTTAGTGAGCTCTTGCAAATTGTAGCCTCTTTTTCCTATTTGTAGTGGAGATGAGGTGGAGTCTTCTGCTGTTTTAGCCCATCCGCCTCAAGGTTGTGCGTGTTGTGGCTTCACAAATGCTTTGCTGCATACCTCGGTTGTAACGAGTGGTTATTTCAGTCAAAGTTGCCTGAAACTTCTATCAACTTGAAGCAGTCGGCCCATTCTCCTCTGACCTCCAGCATCAACAAGGCATTTTCGCCCACAGGACTGCCGCATACTGGATGTTTTTCCCTTTTCACACCATTCTTTGTAAACCCTAGAAATGGTTGTGCGTAAAAATCCCAGTAACTGAGCAAATTGTGAAATCCTCAGACCGGCCTGTCTGGCACCAACAACCATGCCATCCTCAAAATTGCTTAAATCACCTTTCCCATTCTGACATTCAGTTTGGAGTTCAGGAGATTGTCTTGACCAGGACCACACCCCTAAATGCATTGAAGCAACTGCCATGTGATTGGTTGATTAGATAATTGCATTAATGAGAAATTGAACAGGTGTTCCTAATAATCCTTTAGGTGAGTGTATTTACATCTATACAACACTTTGTACAAATACTCGCTATATTACATACCTCGCTAGTGGTCTTCTGGCTCGATTGACAGCGTCCAGGTCTGCATAGCGTAGGTCTAGCTGGCACCCCACTAGGATGACCGGTGTCCTGGGGCAGAAGTGCTTGATCTCCATGTGCCACATGGTCCTGACATGATGCAGGGAGTTTGGGTTGGCGATGGAGAAACACAGAACCACCACATCGGACCTGAACAGGACAGAAAGACAGAGCACTGTCAGCCCTGGTCAACAGTAGTGCACTAGGGTTTATCGGACATAGGGAACATTTGGGAGGCACACAGAGAGCCAGTAGATAGTGTTTTTTTTCAGAAGCACAACATTGAATGTTTAAATGTATTTATTTGTTCTGATGATTTTTTTCCCTAATTTTCCTCCCTTCCCAATTCCCTCTCTTATCCTGCTTCCCAACTCCTTGTACAGGTCTGTGGGATGACGAGAGGCGTGCACGTTCATCCAAACACGTCGCCCGAGCTGCCGATTCTTTTCGCACTGGGTCACCCAACACGGAAGCCTTTATTCGGATCATGCACGGGATGATCAGGTTCACCGTCTATAATTCCATGATGGAGTTTACAGGAGCCTCATCTCAATGCACGCAATTGGAAAGCCAAATAAATGTAATTTTCACCACAACAAATGCCTGGAGGGGTCTTATGCCACAGATAGTTTAGTGCTGACCAACACCTCTCATTCTCTGCCTGGAGCTTGTGTGACAAAGAAGAATCTGTAATGAACACACTGTAACCAGTATTCCTTAATCAGAGCCAGTAATCAATGAGTCATAGAATTATCTGTATAACAGAGCTAAAATGGCTGCAGGGATTGGGCCTACCACACACTAAAAAACGTGGAGACATACACATGCCTCCAGTCTAGCTAACAAACAGAAGCCTGAAGGGCTGTAGAGTTTAAAAACATATTAGAGGACGAAGATGACAGCTTCACATTGATTAATCTACCTAACAAACACTGTGTGACGGTTCCTTTAACAAAGGTGAAGGCATCATGTTGGGACCACAAGAGAGAACTGTGGTACTGTTGTTACCCCAACATGCAGAATCATGTAGCTACTGTCAGTTTAACCTGTCTGTTTGAATAGAAGAAGTGAATTCCAGTGAAATGGTCAACAGCACAGCAGGGTGTAGTAGCAAGCCAGGTGGTGTACAGTACTTTATGTACAATACCATTCTACTACCACGATAGTGTCCACTACATCATTGTTCTACTAGAAAAGGTAGTATACACAATATCACAATTCTGCTAGTCAGTCTGCTGTTTGAATAGTTTCATGTTGTATCTCTTTGACGCTACTGTCTGCAGACCACGGCACTAAATGTAATTAGGAACTAATTAAGAAATCTTCCTAATTACATCACGAAAAAAAGACATCTGAGAGGCCGAATGGCTGAGAGTCCAGATGCACTTCTCTATGCAGATACCAAACTGCAGTCTCATTTAGTCAGTCCCAAACTGCAGTCTTCTTGACTCTCCTTTAGACTGGTTCTCAAATCCAGAGCACTGCTTGTTTTCATTATAGTTCCCTAATCAGGGACTTATTTAGACCAGGAGCCCAAGGTTAATGTAATTCACTTCTTGGGAGAATAGAAATGTACTATGGGACCCCAGGCTGAGTTGAAAACCCATAGATTGTCCCAAACTGTAGTCTTTTTCACAATACTTTTTCATTTTTACATAAACAATGCAAAGACCACTAGCTCTGAAGTGCTTTATTTTGGTTTGACTATTGTGTTCAAATGTATTCTAGGTGACACACAGAAAAAAAGAACACTTTGCTACTTGTAGTATTGTCCTAAGGCCACAGCATACAGCACCGTATGTCTACTGTTGAGACATGGAGACTCAACGCCATACATTATTTAGCAACATGTGGGATCACAGTGAAACTCCACAGCGTAACGTGACTGGGAGGACGTGAGGTTTTTCTGAGACTGCTTTGGTGAATGACTTACAATTAAATGGAAAGTCTCTGCATTAGCATTTAGAAATACTTCAGACACTTAGAAAACATCTGACTAGAATCAGAAACAAATTTATTTCCTGCACGCACGCTCGATGATGGTGATACCGATATTGATTTCATGACAGGGATACTTGATAAACCTGCTGTACTGTACATCCACAACCTGCTGTGCTGTACTGTACATCCACAACATGTAGTAATAACTGTCTTTCCTTGAACCAGGCACACATTCTACTTGACCAGTTGAATGCATTCATTTCCAAATGCACCATAATACTCACACAGTCCACCTTAGCCCAGACACTCGTCTACTCTCTTCTCACCCAACAACAGATTGACTTGGCATGTGTCCCAGCCCCTGCATTAGTCCCAGTGCATGACCCATGCCAGAGTCCTGGCCCCAGCTTCAGCCCCATCCGGTCCCTCCCCCCAGCTCATGCCAGCATTACTTCTTACCTTCCATATGCAAAGCGTCTGTCTTTGTGGTGATCTCCAAAGGTGTCCCACAGCCTGAGAGACACACTGACCTCATCCACCACATCTCTGGAGCGTTCCAGGACCTACATTACAGAGGATTCCACACAGACAATATATGTTCAAACAGTGAAATAAATTATGTACTGTACGGTAATACATGCAGAGGGAGCTACTGAGCAGTTTATGGGTGGTATACACCATGGAGATGTATTTGGCCCAGGGTTAAAGGTCAGAGTTCAGGTACATACAGTACCTCTTGACAAACTCTGTACTGGTCAATTGCCCAGACCGTTGGCACGTGTGTGGCAAGAAGCTGGTACTGGTTCAAAGTAGTGTTACAGGCCCGGGCACAGATAAGTCGCGTCTTCCCTACGGCATTGTCTCCCACGACCACACATTTGATAGTCTCAACGTTGGGTCTCTCGTAGTCCATATTACAGCTCTGGTCCCTGTGTGACAAAAAAAACGTTGAGGCATTTTTTGTTTTGTGATTTTTCTTTCGTTAAGCTATTCTTATCCATTCCTTTTACTGGTACTGACACCTCATACCAGTACGGACACCTCGTACCGGTAAAGAAATACAGTGCATCCGGAAAGTATTCATAGCGCTTTACTTTTTCCACATTTTGTTATGTTTCACCGTTATTCCAAAATGTATTAAATTTATTAGGTCCCTCAAAATTCTACAAACAATACCCCATAATGACAATGTGAAAGAAGTGTTTGAAATCTTAGCAAATTTATTAAAAATAAAAAAGCACATGTACATAAGTATTCACAGCCTTAAGCCATCTGAAAATTGAGCTCAGGTGCATCCTGTTTCCACTGATCATCCTTGAGATGTTTCCACAAACCTGATTGGAATCCACTTGTGGTAAATTCAGCTGATTAGACATGATTTGGAAAGGCACACACCTGTCTTTATAAAGGTCCCACAGCTAATAGTGAATGTCAGAGCACAAACCAAGCCATAAAGTCTCAGAAATTGTCTGTAGACCCCCGATACAGGATTGTTTCGAGGCACAGATCTGGGGAAGGGTACAGAAAAATATCTGCAGCATTGAAGGTCTTAATGAGCACAGTGGCCTCCATCATTCGTAAATGGAAGAAGTTTGGAACCACCAGGAATCTTCCTAGAGCTGGCCGCCCGGCCAAATTGAGTGATTGGGGGAGAAGGGCCTTAGTTAGGGAGATGACCAAGAACCAGATGGTCACTCTGACAGAGCTCACTGTTTCTCTGTGGAGAGGAGAAACTTCCAGAACAACAACAATCTCTGCAGCACTCCACCAATCAGGCCTGTATGGTAAGAGTGGCCAGATGGAAGCCACTCCTCAGTAAAAGGCACATGAGAGCCTGCCTGGAGTTTGCCAAAAGGCACCTGAAGGACTCACAGACTGAGAAACCAAATTCTCTGATCTGATAAAACAAAGATTGCTAAGTTAATGATTCCAGTAATAACACAGCTCATAGTGTCTGTATCTAAATTTCTAATAGCTGATGTGGGTAAAAGATGGTGTTTGTATCCTCATCAATAGCCCCTCAGTTTAGCCCTATACAGCTTGAAAATGTGCAATTCCTGTTCATGGATTTTCTGATGTTAAAATGCATGTAACATTCTTACTCATCCACTGAAACAATGCTGTGATTAATACAGATGTTGGAAACACCCCACAACCTAAATCAAGACAGATTCAGTAAACGGCATAGTCGTATTCCTTCTCCCTGCGTACAGACCACAGCTTAACAGGAAGCCACAGTCAAACGGCCAGATGCTGGTCAGAGAAGGTTGTCTGAGTGCTTTAATGTTTTGCCCGCAAACATTGGAAGATTTTCAAACATTCATCCACAGGATCACGATCAATGTTACAGGCTTCTTTGGGAAATGTATTGAAGATGTTGTTCCCAAAATGACTATTTGAACTCATCCTAAACAGAAGCCATTGAAGAATGGAAAAATTCTAAATCATACCGAAGGCCAAAACAGTAACATTTATGCAACTCTATGTAGGACATGTGACTGTTGTTACAGTTCCATCAAGGATGCAAAAAGTAAACAAACGGCTTACAGAAAGCTCCTGGGGTTTCAGAGTCCAAGTCACTCAAAGGCTCAGTAAAGGATGGAGTGAAGACGTCCAAAGCCACAAAGCCCAGACAGCAGGCCCAGGTGCTAACAACAGTTGCATCCTTAGTATGTGTGCCAACCAGCTGGCAGGTTTCTCCACAGGGATCATCAACCTGTCCCTCTCTGAAGTTGTAGTAGCCATTTTCCTTCTTGTTCCAGTGCCCAAGAAATAACAGCATGTTGTAATGACTATCGCTCCATCGCACAGACCCGTTTATCTTGGAGAGCCCCCTAACCGGTCTCCCTGTCTTCATCCTGACAAAAATGAACAATGTCATGTATAAAATCTGAAGAGGATGTGAGAAGGATGTTCATTGACTGTAGTCTGTCCAAAATAAAGACCAAGCTCTGAAATTAGATCCTGAACTTCCTGGGTGAGATCAACTTTGGGGCTTTGCACAGCACGATCTCCATCATCAAGTTGACGGGCAACGCCCTGGCCTTAGGCCTGTTTACCAACAGAGTCCCTCTATAGGGAGGAAGTAAGCCTGTTACGGAGTTCCCTCGACAACTACATGGCCCCACAGAGGCATCATGTTGTCAAGACTCAACACTGCCTCCCCTCCCAGGGCAGAATTGAAGAAAAAAAACATCACTTACAAATCATGTCTTTACATTTTTTTAATAGATGCACATAGCAGCAGCAGTCAAACGTACCGGTTTCAGCAATCGCCTTCGTCAGCGTTTGTACAAGAATGGGCTTGGCCTCATATTTATAGAGTATTACGAGAACTACACTCCTAAACAGCTTTCAATTAGTAAAAGTATGCACAATATACACAACCCTATTATCAGTGAACCCTTCATCAAGTATCCAAATACAGAGAATAACAGTAAAAATGCAATTAACAAGACATTTAATTGAACCCTCAATTATACACCGGTTGTTCACATGCAGCACCCTAACTGTAGTACTTCATTTCAGCCCCTAGGGCTTTCTGTGTCAAACATGAATATAATATGCCTTTCTGTAGTAATGATTTCTCTCTATCACCTCCTCTTTTAATTGGCTGTACCACCTCTAAACCTTGGAACCTCGTTGACACACATGTCCAGCTGTACTAAAATTAAATTTGCCCAGGGGGAGGGCTGATAGGAAATGCTGTGGAGGTACTGTACATATTCATCTGCTCTTAGTAATCTGTCCTGTATATTCCTAGCTCATTAGAGAGAAAACCTGCGTATTCTGAAAAGCTTGGCCCAGGTCGTTGAAAGACATGCCAATGCTTTTTAATAGAAGACTTAAGAGCAGGGTTCAAAATTAGCACCATTTACCAGAAATATGCAGGTGGCTGGTAGATTTTTCACTCACCAGCCAAAAAAAACTATAGTAATCCATTGAGTGGCTGGTAAAATTTGTTCACTAGCCGTTTGGTTGGTGGATGAAAGTAAATTTTGAACCCTACTTAAAAGCCTGAGAGGTGATACAAACACGATAGTGTGATCCTCAAAGGTACAGACCTAGAGGTTAATAAACTTTCTCTCCCAAGGCAACCACTTAAGTTTGGCATGCAAGCATGGGTCTGCTCCGAACAATGCATTAGCCAGAGAATCCTGATCGGATGCAAAACTGGTGAGTTATAGTTAGCACAGCCCAGTACAACACTGGGCCAAGCTCCCACCTGCAGCATTATTAATCCGTAAAAAACAAATGCTGATTATGCTCTAAAACTGATTAAATATATATATATAATTAAAAATAGGTTCACATCTAAGAAAGTTTTGGGATTAAATGGGTTAAGGACCACCCACACCTCAGCCATGCTTTATTCGACCACTTACTTTCAGAGAGTAGGGGTCTGAGTGTAAGATCCCACATAAACCAGCTCAGAAACGGTTTCTATTTGCAAAGCATTGGACTATTCAGCACTTGAACTTGGACTGACCGCATTCTCAAAACATGCATGCTTAAACTCCCCAACCCCCTACTCTATGCAACCATAAACACTGCATAGTGCATATAGTATATGATAATCACTGCTTTGTCTGCATCTGTATTTGTTTCACACTACTATATTAGCATTGTGTCATAATACTAAAGTGGTTAACAGGTTAACGTTTAGCCTATATACTGTATTTACTTGAATAAAGGTTTACTTTATTTTTATCTTTTTATTTGTTACAAGGTTAATGGGACATTTAAAATATGAAATTGAACAAGTAAACAATGCACAACATTTAAGAAAATGTTTGTACAGTTCATACAAAGAAACCTTTGTATTATTGTAAGATATTTGCTTATATTTTTGTTTCCTTGGCAACAGGACAATATCTGTAATGTCTGCAATGTCTATTGATCTTCTCGGTGCTGCTCTAGAACCAGAAATTATGCTTTTGATATGAAACTTCAATGTAATTATAGTATACAATTTATTTTGCAGAAATTGGACTTCTTAAAGTCCAATAGATTTTTCTTCCCAAATTTAGCAGGTCACAGCTCAGCTTCAGATGCCATATTCATGTCATTTCAAAGAACTGTGACAAAATTATTTGGTACTGTTGCCACTTTTCCAAATATACCAACACATCAGAAATCCCCAAATTTCTCTTTATTTTATTCCATTCCACACACACCGTAATACAACAGAATGTGATTTTAATGAGGTTAAGGTTAGGATTAAATTTAGGTTAGGATTAAGTTAGTTAGGTTAGTTAATATTACAAAAAACAGACAATCCCCTGTCTAGAGAAACAAATGGAAGTTCTGACAGAAAATCCACAAGTAGGCCTACCAATTCTTCTCATAGAATATGAGCAATATGGATTTACTGAATAAGAACAGGGTGGGTATGCTGTTCCATGGATTAATATACAGTAATGTCAACATAGCATAACCAAGCCATATCAAGTTTCTGCAAACATTCATTGTGATGGAAATATTTGGGTCTCAAGGCAAGCCTAGAACCACACTGTTTTAGAACCAAGCAGAGGTCAGGGAGTAGAATGGGGAACAGCAGTAACGGGATAAGTTTTGGGGGGGGGTCACAAGGCAATAAACTTGCTCCAAAACTGGTTCTAATCTAGCTCTGCATCTAAAACAAATTATTTTAGCCCGTGTAGACTGACAGCCTAGTTTTGTGTTGTCAGCGTTGTAATACAGTTCATCTCACACTGTTGTGCAGTATAACCTACTGTCTGGTATTGAGCTGAAAGAGCAAAATATCACATAACATGGGGAATGATCATCATCTTAGAATGTAACAAGGATGTTAAACAAAAAAAAATTAGTTTGTCATTTTACAGTCTGCATCATTTATTTGATGACAGATAACCTATTTGTCTGAACGTACTACCTGAGTGCGTGTATAACACAAGCTACAATATTAAAGGAGGAGCGTGTAATTAAGATAAGTGTTTTGTGACTATCAACCAGCTGGTATTCCCAGGTGCCATGTTCATCTTATCTTGCTTGTAACAGAGCCTCGTAGTTGGGCCACTAACTGAAAGGTATCCAGTTTGAACCCCAAAATAGGTGAAGAACAATGTCAAGTGTCCTTGAGCTCTAAAGAGCAGTTGGGAATGGGATAAGGAAATATTTTCCAATTTCAAATTGTTTAAATAGGGTTGTATTAGTATTACCATGATGCAATCATGCTGAATGAGTAATATACTAAAAGTACAACATTATTTTAAATTATGACATCTCAGCTGTAGTGTGGTTTGAAGCCTGCTGCTTAATATAACCACTGTGATATCATTCTGCTTCATGCAAACAAAGTCTAAACGTTTGTTTCGGGAATATGCTTAAACAGTTAAAAAATAATATAAAACATTTTGCATGAACAGCCGCTACAGTTCTCCAAACTGACATTAACTTGCGACGAACAAATAAAATGTAGCAGTTGTTTTTTCGATGTGTGATATGATTGCATGATGTAATTATATGCGCATTAAATTAGTGTAACATCTTGACTCGACAAACGTTAGTATAAACTGTCAACAAGACATCTCCGTATAAACATCAGACGGGAAAGACACCACCCTAGTCTTTGTTCCAGTTGGCTGAGATGACAGGATGTCATAACAGAAGCACCTACCGTTCTATAGCTGAGTGAGTGTGATCTGGTCAAACAAAACTAGCCAGGAGTTCAGCGGGTGATTCAATGGAGGTAGCCCGACAGTTACTTTACAAAAAAGAACTGCTTGCCACTAGCTTGGCAAATGCTGCAAGATCATTTCCTAACTATTCGGTATTACGTCCCACCGTTTGCAAAGTTATTCCTTTTTCACCGTTCAATGTAACAATACCTGCTACTGTGTATCTAGTTTGTTTTTTCAGACTGCCTGCAGGAGTACTGTTCTTCCCAAATGCAAGCTCGATGAGAAAACCATCTGCAGCCACACCGAACCGAACGACGTGGATGCAGCTTCCATTGTGACGTCAAGACTCTGTCCGGTCTATTTATAGCGCGAGGCAGGCTACGGTTTCATTCAGGAAAACAAGGTGGTGTAGCGCGAGACAGAGAGAGCATGACCACTCCTAACAACCTCAACTATCAAACGCATCTGTGAATGAATTGAGATTTTGATATAGACGTGTATCTAATGCATTGCATTTAAATCAATTGAAGCCTTAACGAAAGCATTTAACCGATTTAACCAGACACGTTGACTGAGAACATACTGTACTTTACAACAATTGGGGATTGTTAGACAGTCATTGGAGGCAGATTGGATATGTTGCCATGACATTGAGGTTAACACCCCTGATCAATGTCATCTTTTGTGCTCACAGAGAATCAGGACAACGTATAAGATCCCAACTGAAAAATGCTGCACAAGGCAGAGAGGGACCAAGCTTTAAACAGAGGGAAATAGCCTTGTACTTGGATTCCAACACTAGTATGCAGCATGTGATTTGCCATCTGATCCGAAATCTAGAAATTGATTATCATAGTAGTGTGTTTCTTGTGTAAGTATGCTGGCTTTACACAATTAATTCCTGCAGTAAAGTGCATGCACTCCAAAATATGAACAACACTGTAACGTGTGGATGGCGTAGCACAAAAACCGTTTAACCGTTTTGCCTCATGAGAACCCCTTGTGTAACTAGTTCAAATGTGTGAGTAGTGGTTGAAATTATACTAAAGCTCTGGATTTCTAAATTTGCATTAGGCATTGTAAATGTTTACCTTTGTTTTTGTTTGTTGTGTAGACAATTAAGATAGTCTATGAGAAGCCGCCTAGGCCAAAATTCAATACTTCCCTTGCGCATACATATATACTGCTACTAAGCACTTGCACATACATACACTCTTAAAAATAAAGGTGCCAGGAAGAACCAAAACGGGGGTTTCACAGCGATGCCATAGAAGAACCTTTTTTGGTTCCCCAAAGAACCTTTCACTGAATGGTTCCTTGAAGAACCTATTTTTTCTTAGTGCCATTAAGAAATGTGAAAATAATGCATAACTGCCCAATACTAAACATGTTGCCTTTTATGTT
>JACXGM010016398.1:0-20508 GCA_016801145.1 Umbra pygmaea | reverse complement strand
GCACAGAGTTCATTCAGTAAAAGCGTAGCTAAACAGATGTGTTTTGAGTCTGGATTTAAAGGTGACTACTGTTGGAGCACATCTGATTTCCTCTGGGAGCTGGTTCCAGCTGCGGCTGGCATAGTAGCTAAAAGCAGATTCTCCGCGTTTTGTCTGAATCCTTGGTATCTCTAGCTGATGTAATCCTGATGATCTGAGTAAACTTGTTACTGTACATTTGATTTCTAATTTTGAGCTGCAGCGCACAGAATCCATTTCAAGTTGTTGGTTGGAATCGAAAGAATAGAACTAACAGTGTGTCCGTCCTCATAGGCAGTTAGTTATATTTCTACCTAAGTAGGCCTAATGAGATTCAGTAATTCCTCCTCAACTGGCAATCTGAATGGAATGTGTTTTTAGTCATTTCCGTATATCATGTGTTTCATGTAAATGCTTGGAAAATTAATTATTGAAGACTCACCAATTCCATTCTACAAAAGCAAAGTAGGAGACTAGTGTTTATATTCTTAAATCACATTGATTGTAGCCTATGTTAATAAGCCCTCTCACCAGTCTGAGCTTAAATATGATCAGTAGAAGGAACCGATAACCGCAAACTCCTATTGCCTCGTATTTGTTGCTTTCATGATTTCCTTTTAAATGTTTCCTATATTAAATAGGAGACACAAAATGACAAGCCAGCTGGAATCTGCAAATCTCTTTGTCTCTCTCCTGCCCGCGGTGCGTTCCCAAATTAAGTGGAGTAAAGTTAGATCTGCTACCTGGTGGCATGATATGGAAATTAACATAAAAACTAAATGATCTAATGAAATAACAATTATTAATAATAATAAAGGAAAACCTATTTAGTTTTTGATCAACATTTCTGCCTTGTTGGACAAAGTATGTGAGCGGTGCGGAGTGGGAGCAAAGCGAGGAGCAGACGCAGTTAGCCTACCGGAGCGCGGAGCGATGTTTGAGCGGCACAGAATGCCCATATAGTGGCCACGACTAAAGACTCTGTATGGAATTTGAAAAGATATAGGCCTATCTCTCACAAGCACAATAGTGAATACTGCGTGCACATGCGAACAGAAAGAAAATAGGTACTCGAACTACTTACTACTGGTTAGACCAGGTTATAAAATGAGCAATTAAATTATTTTGTTCTTTCTTTTTGTATTACATTAGGCTAAAGCCTATTTTCGTTAAATGCCCACATTTCTTATCTTCACAATGTATATATAGAAAATACATAGAGCCTACAGTATATTTTTAAAATTAGATTGCACTGTTTTCTGTAACAGTTTTTTTTTTCATGTACAGGGTCACACTGTCATGTTAAATTAAACAACGTTATAACAATTCAACTCGATTTAGTTTCAATATTTCAGTGATCGGCTCACATACTCTGGTGTTGGACTATGTCGCCACTGCATTAAAATATTTCTGAGATGGCAGTGCTCCCCCCCCCCCCCCCGCTGATGACCCAATGCCCCTCCAGTAGATCTGCTCTGGCGCCGACTCTGATCTGAACTATGTGAACAATACAAAACTGAGAAAAGCATTGAGCATGTACAAACTGATACAGACAAACCTGGCTGCAAATACAATGAGTTAAGAAAAACGTTATTCAAAGAAATTTATAGCATTACATTGCATTTGAAAAACTATGAGATGATGAAAAAATAAAATATATAAATAATTTTTTGAAGGGGGAATTGGCGTTTCTTTTTTAAAATCATATAGGAAGATAATGAGAAATATGTACATTATTTTGATATTGACCTGTTTGTATGTCCCCCAAACATTGTCACACTGGTTCAGGAGCCCTAGTTGAATGCAAATATGTATTTTTTGGGATACAATGAGACATAACATTCTTGTGTCTCAGAATGTTAGTTTTCATTTATTCATGTTGTAGCCATGAGTCTTCTGAATCCAAACTATTAGGCAGTTCACTGTAGGGCAACGTGTGACCCTTCAGAGGTCAATAGTTCAAACTTGTGCCAGGTGAACTTCAACCCCTTTACACCTTTTATTTAAATATATTTTTCCCTATCTGTCATTTTTTTGACAATTCACTCTACTCATTGTGTGGCAGGCATTATGAACTAGGGGAGGCTGGTCTAATGATAATATGGCCTTTAGATCAGTGTTTTCGACCCTATTCTCGTGGCACACCAGATGTTCCACAGTTTAGCTGTAGCTGCTAAACTAGCTAACCATATTAATTAATTAAGGCCCTGATAATTAGCAGATGAGTTAAATCAGGTGTGCTAGCTCAGAAATAGATCCAATACTTGGATGGTGTTCCCCAAAGAGAGGATTGAAAAACACTGATTTAGGTTATAAAAGCTCTAGCCTACACAGTGACTAGAATGAACACTGTCATCACCATAGTGACAGACTTTTTGTGGTTCTTTCTGACCGGATGGAAGTGATAGCTTTGTACTGTGTGCATTTTTGGTATTTTAGGGCAGACAGATTATTGACATTACATATTTACAAATTAAAAAGTAATTTACAATACTTATTATTTCAATATTCCTAAAACCAGCGTTCAAGTTAACATTATTTGCTTGTTAACTAATGTTAGTTAACTTTAGGATTAACCTACGTGAGGTAAAGAAACTCCACTGGCATGAGAATGTAGGCTAGGTGTAACAGAAATTACATTATTGACATCTCAAACAAAACATCATAATATCACAGTAGCCATAGACGATTGTTTCTAACAGTTCATCTTTGTAAAACCGTAACATTAGTTATAATCATAATGCAATTGTATATCCCTTAATTACTAAACCTGGAGCTACTGAACTGTAACTATGGATATAAGAAACTTCTTCAAAAGAGGTGGTACTGACAGGTCAGCCGAAGTTCAGTCAGGTGAGAAACAAGGATTTTACCAGTTCAGATAGACAGATACAAAGTTTGAATGGATTGATCTCTCATTAAGCCTTGAGTTGTTGTAAATTTGAGTTTAATAACAATAACTTGACAAAACAGGCAAGAATGAAAGAAGCTGCAGGCTGACAGGGCTGAGGGAGCTGGTCTGATTAGAGGTTAGTGCTGAACTAGAAAGAAACTGGAAGACGTTTAAGGTTTCAGTTAAAATTTGGCTGTTTTTGATGACAGGCTTAACAACGGAAGCTTTAGTCAGATCATGCATGGGATGATTACCTTTACCGGCTGTACTTCTGCGATGGAATTTAAAGCCCCCCGATCTGAACACAAGAGGTCGCTGGAAAGCGACGTGGCCGGATAGATCATCTGATTTATCTAACCCATTATGAACCACTAGTATGTATTCAGCTGGGCAGGTGGGCGGATACATAAACATAATAAATATGGGCTGATAACTACATTAACTGACTAATTTAAATCCTCTTTTCATCAATTTTGCGACATGCCCACAAGAAGATTGAGCTCAAGGTAATTTTTAGAACGTAAAAGCGGACGACTGTTCTTTTTATTCTATTTCTATGTGTAAAACCTAGCTGTCAGGCGTTTCCTTAACGTCTGCTTACGTAATGTAAGCTGCCTGTGTATTAAACTGTATGAGGGAGGCGTCGCAGTATGTACTAAAGGAACTGAGCAGTCTAATTTCCGAAAAGGGCTTTCTCTCTGGTGTTTCATCGACGGATTGGTTGATACGCTTTGTCAGTGGGACTGGAACTGACATGGAAGAAAATATGTGTGTTTTACTATGAAAGAAGACACACAAAGAATAAGGAACACTACCGGTGCTTCTTTGTTAATGACCTATCTAGCTAACGACTAGCTGAAAGCTAACTGTACAGAGTAGCTGCTAGCCAGCTAAGCTCACTGATGGAGTTCCTCTCTTTCCTTTCGACTATAAGCCTGTTTATACTGGGAAGTCACACTAGTAGTAGATTACACAAGTGGACCGTCGTGTGGGATTTCAGGTATATGGACATAACTAGCTAGCTACCAAGCTTGACGGTAGATACACGTCTACATTTTGTCAATATTGGCAAATGGGTCAACAATCACCCACAGCAGTGGTTGACGTGTTAGGCTGATGGTCCTGATCAGCCAGGGGCTAGTGAACCATGCCTTGTCATTGTTTAGCTACATTTCAAGTAACCTGTATTTGTTTTGCCAGTCTTGCTATAGTTAGGTAATTTAATTTCCTAGCTATTTAGCTAGACAAATAAACCCATCGACTGCAGTGGAGAAATCAGTTGTCAACTCTGAAGTTGGTGCGTTCACCAGAGCATCCCATGCAGTTTCCAGGAGAAAAATAAAATACACCGGACTGCCTTTTCGTGAGCACAGTAACGCCCACATGTGACCTGTAACACTGCTTTATTGGAAGCAAAACTGTTTTCCTGGCCAGAGGGTACTCCTGTTGTTGCCAGGATGCTGCGAGCCCTACTCCTCACAAGCCTTCTCAGTTGGGCTGATGGCCACGAAGGTCAGGTCATGTTGCCAGAAGAAAAAATCAAAATCAGGTGAGATAACTGTTGTGATCACTATGTAAACTAATTTTTATATTTTAATTCAACTAGAACATCCTTATAAATACAATTGTTTGAGTCACACGAACCTCAGATTCTTCAATAATACACTTTAGTCCTTTAGCAGATGCCCTTGTCCAGAGTGACTTACAATAAGTACAGGGACACCACCCTTAAGCAACTTAAGGTTAAATGCCATCCCAAGGAATCAATGGCATTTAGCATAGTTGGGAATCGAACCAGCAACCTTCCAACTACAAGACTGTCTCCCTAATGACTCAGCCAATTGACCTGCTTACTTTGAGCCCCATAATAACCTCACAATAAAGTGGATAATCATTTTATTGTCAGGGCAACAATTAGTCAATTTTTACAAATTTCAATAAAAATGTTGTCTCCCAGTCCCAGGCTGTCATAGGACTGCATCACTGGGCATGTGAATTTGTTTACAAGGTCTACCTAAGATTACACCTAACCCATCAGGATTAGCAAAGTGCAGGGGCCTGCCATGAAGAGGTCAATGTCTCTATTAAAAATACATGACTTATTTACCTGGATCAGAAGCTAGATTTGGGGCAACTGTTTCATTGTTTTAACCTTGATAAATTAAGTCTGATACTGTATGCTGAAGGATTTCTGCTAGAGTGGTCTGTAAACAATGCTACTGTCTCCAGAGACTCATCCCACCTTTTCATCTACCATATTATGAGATGTCCTAAAGCTGTCAAACTAGATAGATCAAAGGGCAATTAGCACACACTGCAGTATTGCCCATTGCAAACTCTACTGAGTGGCTCTTCTGCAAAGGTGAATGGTGTATGTCCTTGAACGCAACATCACTATACCTAATCTCTTTTCTGTTAGAAATAGTGGTTCAATTAATTGAGCATAAACCTCTCTGTTACAGGGACCAGGTCATTGAGATGTTTGATCATGCCTATGGCAGCTATATGGTAAGTTAATGTACAGTCTAATGCAAAAGTTTAGGCCCCCCTGACAATTTGATCATGATTTACATTTATTAATAATCTGGTGTTTGGATCAGCAATTTCATTTTGATCTATCAAATAACTGATGCACACGGTAATATATCGATAGTGAAATGAGGTTCATTGGATTAACCGAAAATGTACAATATGCATCAAAATGAAATTAGACAGGTGCATACATTTGGGCACCCTTGTCATTTTGTGAAATACCTGTAACTACCTAGCACTGATTAATTGGGACATAATTGGTTTATGTGAGCTCATTAAGCCTTTAACTTCATAGACAGCATTTAATCATGAGAAAATGTATTTAAGGTGGCCAATTGCAAATTGTTGTTCTCTGACTCTCCTCTGAAGAGTTGCAACATAAGGGCCTCAAAACAACTCTGAAATTACCTGAATACAAAGATTGTTCAACATTGTGGTTTAAGGGAAGGCTACAAAAAGCTACCGCAGAGATTTAAGCTGTCAGTGTCCACTGTGAGAAACAAAGTGAGGAAATGAAAGACCACAGGCACAGTTCTTGTTAAGGGCAGGCCAATTTAAATATCGGAGAGGCAAAGGCGAAGGATGGTGAGAACGGTCAAAAACAGGCCACAAACCACCTCCAAAGACTTGCAACATCTTGCTGCACATGGTGTCACTGTGCATTGTTCAACAATTTAGCGCACTTTGCACAAGGAAAAGCTGTACGGGAGAGATGCGGAAGAAGACTTTTCTGCACACACGCCACACAGGACAAGCCAGCTTCATTTTGGAAGAAGTTGCTGTGGACTGATGAAACAAAGATGGAGTTATTTGGTCATAACAAGGGGCATTATGCATGGTGGCAAAATAACACAGCTTTCCAAGACAATTACCTGCTACCCTCAGTTAAATTTGGTGGAGGTTCCATCATGCTGTGGGTGCTGTGTGGCCAGTGCCGGTACTGGGAATCTTGTTAAAGTTGAGGGTCGCATGGATTCCACTCAATATCAGCAGATACTTGAGAATAATGTAGAGGAATCAGTCACAAAGTTGAAGTTATGCTAAGGCTGGATATTTCAACAAGACAACGACCCAAAACACTGCTCAAAATCTACTATGGCATTTATGCAGAGGAACAAGTACAGTTTTTTGGAATGGCCATCCAAGTCCCCAGACCTGAATATCAGTGGTATGATTTGAAACGGGCTGTCTGTGCTCAGCAACCATCAAACCTAACTGAACTGGAGATGTTTTGCAAGGAGGAATGTTTCAAAATAAAATAAATAAAAAAATGTTATTTCTGCTAAAGGGGGCTCAACTAAATATTGATGTGATATTTCTGTTTGGGTGCCCAAATTTATGCACCTGTCTAATTTCGTTTTGATGCATATTGCACATTTTCTGTTCATCCAATTAACCTCATTTCACTACTGAAATATTACTTTGTCCTTCAGTTATTTGATAGATCAAAATGAAATTGCTGATCCAAACACCCAATTATTCATAAATGAAAATCATGGATATTGTCAGGGCAGGGGTGCCTAAACCTTTGCATACAACTGTAATTGTCACTTTCAACTACACTCAGTGAGTTGGATGTGTCAGCCAGCAGCTTCAGCTGTATTACTTATTCTTCTGCAGGCTAGAGCGTCATGGGTGTTTGTCAAAAATTTGCGCAAACATTCTCCCCCTTGAATTTGTGTACCCTACACTGACTTTGTATATAACCTGATTTTAAAACAGAAATATGCATACCCGGCGGATGAACTGATGCCCCTCAGCTGTAAGGGAAGGGTACGTGGCCTGGAGCCAAACAGAGGGGACATTGATGACTCCCTGGGGAAGTGAGTAAGACCACAGAAAACATCTTTTAAACAGGGACTTGGACTCCTTTTGTTCTTTCTTAAGAAACACTTTTATGATGGAAACGCAATAGTTGCTGAAAATACATGGTCTGTGTTGTGAAGCTGGCATTTATCTGGATCCAGTTCTTGTACTAGGAATGAGGAAGTACTGTAGGCCCTCCTCACCTGGCTTGTTTTACGTGTCTTCAACAGAAACAGAAATTCATGGTTGTTTCTTCAAATTTAATAACAAACTTCTGCCAACTTGTTTGTTTTATTAAAAAGCAAAGAAATCAACAGCATGTTTGGTTATAGTTTAAGTGATTTGGTCATTTGAATAAAAGCATGCTCACACCCAGATTACCAACACTGTTTTTTAGCTACTGTAGTGGTAGCTATATTTAACAGAGGTATGTGATGGTTTCCCCTGGTCTATAGACTTATTTTAGGTTTAACAATGTAGAAACAAAGAAATATAACTTCTTCATGCACCAAATGGAAAGCAAATGAGACTACTGCAAATATATAATCTTTTCATTAGCATTTGAATAGGTTCTTTGAATAGGTGTTATCATTTTTGTAAAGCACTTTGGGGCAATGTCCGTTGTTTGTAAAATGTGCTATATAAATAAAGTTGATTTGATTTTGTTTTCTGTTCTAGGTTCTCCCTCACACTTATTGACACCCTGGATACCCTGGTGGTGAGTGTGTTTGTGTGGCTGGAGTTGAGTCAGCTATAGTACCACACATGTCTGTAGAGAAATCACTGAACAAATGCAATCCCTTGTCCTGACAACACCTCAGAATCAGTGGCAGTATAGAGGAGCGATAAAGCTTCATATGGTTATGGAAACCCTAGCAACAATTATATCTGAATGTATTGTTATATCTCATGTTTGTCAGGTTTTAAACAAGCTGGAGGAATTTGAGGATGCGGTGAGGAGAACAGTGAAAGATGTCCGCCTGGACAACGATATAGTGGTGTCTGTGTTTGAGACCAACATCCGAGTCCTGGGGTACAAACCTACACAACACATTCCTTATCCATCGTTAGGACACTGGTTCACATGTCTTAATGACGTTGGACATCATAATTGTATGACTTAACTATATACTGTCAGTGTTTATACTGTATTGGCTTTACAGGAGTGATAAATTGTAGGGATGCGCCGATATATCAGCACAGTGCGGCACGTTGTTTGAGACACTCTTTTTTTAAATTGAACAAAACTAAGGTAGTTTTTGTCATCTTGATGATTTGCCTACATTTCGCTATCGCTGCAAACAAACATAGCGATCAGAAGATTTAAGGGGAAAAAGGTTGAATCAAAGAATGTTCTCACGTTTTTTTTATTGTTCTCTGTATCGGCCACCAGAAATCCTAATCCTACACCTATATAAAGGCAAGAACCTGCTGATCTATTTTGCGTCTCTAGTAAATTGTCACATCCTAACCCCACCTTGTTGCTGTCCCTACAGTGGCCTGCTGGGTGCGCACGTGATGGCTGATATGCTGCGTCAGAAGGGGGAGAAGATGCAGTGGTACAGGGATGAGCTCCTCCTCATGGCCAAAGACCTGGGCCACAGACTGCTGCCTGCCTTCAACACCAGCAGTGGCCTTCCTTACCCCAGGGTAATGCATTTACTACTCTGGTTTCCTCTGGAGCTCTGGGCCTTCTTTATTTTGTCTACAGTGTCACAATAAATCAAGAAGATTCAGGCTCTGAAGTTCTGTTCATTTGAAATTGAAAGGTGCTTTTAAAATTATTCATAACTTGTGTCATCTGACAAATACGTTTTCTGTTCCCAGGTAAACCTAAAGTATGGGGTTTGTAACCCACTGTCACGCACCGGCACCGAATCGGACACCTGTACGGCCTGTGCAGGGACCATGATTTTGGAGTTTGCTGCGCTCAGTCGACTGTCTGGGGAA
The DNA here is from genome assembly GCA_016801145.1 of Umbra pygmaea. Lineage (NCBI taxonomy): Eukaryota > Metazoa > Chordata > Actinopteri > Esociformes > Umbridae > Umbra > Umbra pygmaea. The sequence goes on along the minus strand of JACXGM010016398.1, from coordinate 11,309 downwards.
GCTGTGTTTGAGGTATTTTAGTGATTTTGGTTGTACTTGATGTAATCTGATCATCACAGTCTTGTTTAGTATTAATCAGCCAGCTCGTGCTTTGTAGGAGCATGCTAGGAAAGCACTGGACGTCCTGTGGGAGAAGAGACAGCGAGGAAGTGACCTCGTGGGCACAGTCATCAATATCCACAATGGAGACTGGGTCCGAAGGGGTGAGATGGCGTTCCACGCAGACAACCACAGACAGTGCACACGGTCACACCATCACACACACCTTCACACAGCCGCCCACTGTGACTTTTACAATCAGAACAAACATGTTTACCTCACACTGTGTGACATCACCTCAGCCCACTCACTGGTCTGCGTGTCTGCCTTCAGTCCCTTTCAGTACCGCTAGCAGTGGCGGTGCGTGGCAAATTTTTCAGAGGAAGCCAGTGAGCTTCGTATGGAGATCATATTGCCTTACATAGGTGCCGATTTATGTTTTCCTCCATGGTGCTCTTTAAAGCACGCCCTTTAAAAAATAAAGAAGTCAAAAAATGTTTGCATTTCAGAACATTAGGAAATGGACAGCGGCCGACATGAAAACACACGCCTCTTAACTTGATAATAAAGCTGTGACTTTCAACTCAGGACAGTGCCAATTCTCACAAATAGAGATAGGATTGGAGATTTTTAAAAATTCTGACACGTAACCGCGATCAGCTTCGTGGGAAATTAAGAATCAATGACAACTCAAGTGCAATGTTTAATTTTAAATGAATGTAGCCTACTGGGACTATGGCACACGACGTTGTGTGCTCAGTATTTTCCGTGGGTGCTCGAGCTCCGGAGCACGCATGGTATCGGCGCCTATGTTGCCTTATGATAACATAATGACTGTTGAAACGAATTCCTGAAGTCGAAGAGTATAATGATCAATAGACTAATCAAATGCTGAAATTGTCATTCTGAATTGTCTTTGAGATACTCGTAAATGTAGTAGCTGATGCTAGGTGCTCTGCTAGCGTTGTCAAACTCGCCGAAATCTAGTGCTCCACAAAGTTCCCCTTGTTGATAACTGACTGTCTATTTAGCTGACTCGTTGTATGTCTGAGGCATGTGATTGGTGAGAAGCCAGGTTCAACTTGGCTTCCCTTGTTTTTTTCTTTAAAATGAATTGACCATTCAATGTCGAGCTCGGTCAAACCTAGTCTCAATCTAACTGGCTGAAAATGTTAATTTTTCTCTCTAAGGGATGCCAGGAAAACTGGCCTCCTTTGAGCGTTTCTAGCATTTAACTGCATTACTGCCCACTAGACAGCACAGACACCACCCATTCAGTTGTTTCAGTCCATGCGTTAACAGGTGTGTTCCTCTGTGTTCAGACAGTGGGGTGGGTGCTGGCATTGACTCATATTATGAGTATCTGATGAAGGCTTACATTCTGCTGGGAGACCACGTCTATTTGGACAGATTCAACACTGTGAGTCCCACCACCTGTCCCTACTGTCTCTACCCTCTACACTGTCTCTGCTCCACTGTGTCTTCTCTACTAACTGTACTCTGCTGTCTCTAATATCTACACTGTCTCTGCTCCACTGTGTCTTCTCTACTAACTGTACTCTGCTGTCTCTACTATCTACGCTGTCTCTGCTCCACTGTGTCTTCTCTACTAACTGTACTCTGCTGTCTCTACCCTCTACACTGTCTCTGCTCCACTGTGTCTACTCTGTTAACTGAACTCTGTCTCTACCCTCTACACCAGGGGTGTCAAACCAGATCCACAAAGGGCCTAGTGTCTGCAGGTTTTTGCTTTTACCTTGTACCTGAATGATTGAATGTCACTAATTGGTTAGGATCTCGCCTCACCTGGCAGTCTACGTCTTAATTGGGCTCTAATTAAAAGGAAAGACCAAAAACCAGCATACACTCGGCCCTCCGTGGAACCGGTTTGACACCTGTGCTCTACACTGTCTCTGCTCCACTGTGTCTACTCTGTTAACTGAACTCTGTCTCTACCCTCTACACTGTCTCTGCTCCACTGTGTCTACTCTGTTAACTGAACTCTGTCTCTACCCTCTACACTGTCTCTGCTCCACTGTGTCTACTCTGTTAACTGAACTCTGTCTCTACCCTCTACACTGTCTCTGCTCCACTGTGTCTTCTCTACTAACTGTACTCTGCTGTCTCTACCCTCTACACTGTCTCTGCTCCACTGTGTCTTCTTTACTAACTACTCTACGTCTCTACTATATACAATATAACATCCCTCAGATATTTTGTGAAGTGTAAATAGGGCGTCAGTCTGGTCACTGATTTGAGCCCATAACACACATGCCCAGTGACCCTGGTCTGCTTTACAGCACTACAGTGCCATCATGAAGTACATCAGCCAGCCTCCGCTGCTGCTCAACGTGCACATGCACAACCCCACCGTGAGCGTCCGCAGCTGGATGGACTCCCTACTGGCCTTCTTCCCTGGCCTGCAGGTACGAACCGCAGTACAGCTGTGCCTCTGACACTGACGTAGCCAGACCCCGTCATCTCTAGACGCTAAAGAGGAAGATTGAGATTCTATTGTTTTTTAAGGGGGTGGTGTGGTCAATTAAGAAATGTTTGTTTCAATACCTGAATGCTGATTCGCTGAAGGCAGTGGCCTATGTACGCCAAACTTCATGAGGGTGTGTGGTTGATGACCAATGACTGTTCTTAGGCACGAGGGAGTAGATAACCATTTTTAAGAGGCCCTATGCAATGGGTATGACATTAGATTTTTTACTGTTCTAATTTAACTGGTTTAATGTGTAACAATAGGGCATCTTAACATGTCATGACTAAGAATAGCTTTTAGTTATGGTATTTTGGCCCTGTAATACAACAGCCCCTTGTGCCTGATTGCTTAAGCAAAGTCTTCATAATAAATACTCTCTGATTAACTTTTTACCACAGGTTCTGAGAGGAGATCTGAAACCAGCTATCGAAACCCACGAGATGCTCTACCAAGTCACCAAGCAGCACAAGTTTCTCCCTGAGGTAAGAGAAAGTGACAGTTGAAAACATTGTGTGTTCAATATGCTTTCTCTCTGCTTGACAGTGTTCTTTTCTTCACATCGCAGGCTTTCACTACAGAGTTCAGAGTTCACTGGGGTCAACATCCTCTGAGGCCAGAGTTTGCAGAAAGCACATACTACCTTTACAAGGTAATATATCAAACTGTGTGATATGTGAATAGTATATGTTGTGTACATGAGTGAACTGGTAGAGAGATTAGAAATGGGATGAAATGGGTTTTTCCTTCCACAGGCCACCGGCGACCCCTACTACCTCAGGGTGGGCCAGTCCATCGTGGAGAAGCTCAACGCCCATGCTAGGGTGCCTTGTGGATTTGCAGCCATGCAGGATGTACGCACAGGGACCCACGAAGACCGGTTAGTGCTTGTGACTCAGCACGTGGGTTGGAAAACCTGGTCATATTAACTAATCCTTCTCACCCAAGACTTCAACTGTGATATTTCTAATATTACTAATAAGTGTTGATCTTCAGAACAAAACGGTTGTCTCTTAGCAACACTCCCTTTCCCTGCAGGATGGACTCGTTCTTCCTAGCTGAGATGTTTAAGTACCTGTACCTTCTGTTCTCTGAGAAAAACCAGCTTCACTTTGACATAGATGACTACATCTTCACCACTGAAGCCCACCTGTTGCCTGTGTCACTGTCCACGTCACTGCCCCGCTGTCGAAGCAACAACACGGTGAGGCTTAGTCAGTTATCAACAGTTGCATAACATTACGGTCAGAGGAACTAACTCCCATCAGCCATATGGGGTCTCCTTGGACCAGCTGCCCTGTTTTGAATAGTTGTTATATTATGGTAAGCATATCATAGGCTCGGGCCGGCATTGAGTTTTTTGGGGGCCCAAAGCAGAATTTTATTTGGGGGCCCCCCTCCTACCATGCGGAGTCACCTGTGCACTCGATTGGGGGTGGACCCCTGGTGGCCAGGGGGCCCCAAAAGCCGCTTAATTCATTACATAAACTCATCTGCCATTTTGTACCTGTTCCAGGAAGCTGTCATTGCTGTGGAGGAGGACCTGTTTACTTACTCGTGCCCCAGTACCCAAACCCTGTTCCCCAACAACCCGTCTTTTGCCAAGACCATCAGGGACAGCTACAAGTACCTGACTGGGGTGGGCCGGGCCTTCCATGCTTCACCTGTCAGGTGTGATTGCGTGCGTCTGTTTCCATGTGAGGTTGTAAACAGCTAACCATTCATTGAGGTGGTGGTCCTATCTGCCTGCTCCTACATCCTTTGTACTAACCCTTCAAGTTAAACAGTAACATTAAACTGTTGTTAGTAAGCAAAACAAAAATGCCCCCAGTTTAGATTTTGCTATACAGGGCATTTCACAATTCTTTTGTATTATATTTATTTACATTTGATTTGACTTTTGAATGTTTAGCTTATTATTATTTTTGTTGTATTTATTATTATTATTATTAATAATAATAATGCCAATAACAGTAATAACAATAATAACAACAACAATTAAAATAATATAGAATTGAAATAAGTTTGCACAGCCTGGTGAGGCCTGGCTTATTAGTTTTGTGTGTCGAAGTCCTCTGACTTTAAAACATTTATTCACAGGCTGCGTTGTAATGATTGTCATGTTATCTGATGCAGCCAGCCAGCCACTGAGTGGGTTGGGCCACATATGAATGTGTAGCCTTTAGTTTTAAACTGCTCGATGATTTGAAGGACACTCCATCCTCACAGCGTTGGTCACTTCACAGTCTAATGTGGTCTACCCCAGTTCAGCTTAAGAAGACACAGTCTCTGATTGATAAGTGGTTTGTCTGCAGGGGCATCGAGCTGCCGCTCCACGACCACGGTATGGAGCCAGTTGAGTTCCTGAAGAGCATGGGCATCTCTCTCACCCCCCTGAATGAGGCTGCTCCCGGAGTCACCGGGACACATGTGGTAAGAGCGCTTTTATAGACCAGTATGGTCTCTACATCTGAAGTACACTGTCAATTGATTTATATTCATTTATTGATCAGTACTGTCTATTGATTTACACTGCTCAAAACAATTAGGGGAACACTCAAATAACACATTGGTTCTAGATGACCGAAAAACATATTAAAGATCCACATCTTTACTGTAGATTGTGTAATTCGTTAAACAAAACGCTCAATGGAAACCAAAATCGCCAACCGATTGAGGGATGGATTCAAACTCGCACTGAACATCAAAGTACATTGAAATCACATGCTGTTCCAACTTTGTGAACTGTGTGAATTTGATCACGGCATCTCATAATGTGACTCAGTAGTGTGCATGGCCCCCACGTGCCTGTGCGCACTCCCGACAACGTCTGCTCTCGCCTGCCAATTCTAGTGTGCTCTGGTGAATACCCACCGAGCTGCACAGTGCTGGGCTGTGACTACAGGTCTCACTACAGGACGTCGGGCCCTCGTGCCATCTTCAAGTAGTCTGTTTCTGACAGTTTGGTCAAAAACATGCACACCAGTAGCCAGCTGGAGGTCATTTTGTAGGGCTCTGGTAGTGCTCCTTCTGTTCCTCCTCATACAAAGGAGCAGATACTCCTTGCTGGGTTCCTCTTACAAGGAGCAGAAATCTGTTACTGGGTTGATGCACTTCTACAGCCCGGTCCTCCAGCTGTTGAGACTGTACAGTCATGGTCAAAAGGTTTGAGAATAACACATATATATACTGATTTTCACAGTCTGTCTCCTTAGTGTTGATGCAATTTGCATATACTCCAGAATGTCATGATGAGAGATCAGATGAATTGCAAACTCCTTCTTTTCCATGATAATGAACCTAATCCCTAAAAAAAACATTTCCACCATGCCATCATGTCAGTGATTGCCTCATTAACACAGGTGAGATTGTTGACGAGGACAATGCTGGAGATCACTCTGTCATGGTGATTGAGTTATAATAACAGACCGTAAGCTTTAAAAGGAGGCTGGTGCTTAAAATCATTGTTCTTCATCAACCATGATTACCTGTAAGGAAACACGTGCCATCATCATTGCTTTGCACAAGAAGGGCTTCAAAGGCAAGGACATTGCTGCTAGTAAGATTGCCCCTAAATCAACCATTAATCGGATTTTCAAGGACTTGTAAGGTGAGAGGTTGAATTGTTGTGAAGAAGGCATCAGGGCGCAGAAGAAAGTCCAGCAAGTGCCAGGACCGTCCTAAAGGCGAAGATTTGGAGGATGGCCTGGTGTCAAGAAGGGCAGCAATGAAGCCACTCTCCAAGAAAAACATCAGGGACAGATTGATATTCTGCAGAAGGTACTGTGATTGGACTCTTGAGGACTGGGGTACTGATTGTTTGGGCCATCCGGAAGACAAGGTGAGCTATACCATCAGTCCTGTGTCATGCCAACAGTAAAGCATCCTGAGACCATTCATGTGTGGGGTTGCTTCTCAGCCAAGGGAGTGGGCTCATTCAAAATTTTGCCTAAGAACACAACCATCAAAGAATGGTACCAACACATCCTCCAAGAGCAACTTCTCCCAACCATCCAATAACAGTTTGGTGACGACCAATGCCTTTTCCAGCATGATGGAGCACCATGCCATAAGGCAAAAGTGATAACTAAGTGGCTCTGGTAACTAAAGATCAAAATGTTGGGTCCATGGCCAGGAAACTCCCCAGACCTTAATCCCATTGAGAAATGATCGTCGATCCTAAAGAGGCAGGCGGACAAACAAAAAACCACAAATTATGAAAAACTCCAAGCATTGATAATGTAAGAAGGGGCTGCCATCAGTCAGGATGTGGCCCAGAAGTTAATTGACAGCATGTCAGGGTGGATTGCAGAGGTCTTGAAAAAAGGAATAACACTGCAAATATTGACTCTTTGCATAAACTTAATGTAATTGTCAATAAAAGCCATGGAATGCACGTAGTTATACTTCAGTATACCATACTAACTACTGAACACTGAAGCAGCAAACTTTGTGGAGATCAATACTTGTGACTTTCTCTGAACTTTTGACCATGACTATACTGGGAGACACAGCAAATCTTGTCGTGATGACATGTATGGATGTGCCATCCTGGAGGAGCTGGACTACCTGTGCAACTTGGATGAGGCTCATGCTACCAGTAGTGACAAGGACATGAGCAAAATGCAAAACTGAAGAAGAATCTGTCAGGAAGGATAGAGAGCAATTGTCTGTGGCCACCACCTGCAAAACCATTCCCTTTTTGGGGTTGTCTTGCTGTTGCCTCCAGTGCACATGTTGTCACTTTAATTTGCACCAAAACAGGTGACAAGGATTCACAATCGCCTGTGTTTCTTAACTGGACAGATTGATATCCCTGAAGTTATATTGACTTGGTGTTACACTTTGTTATTTTGAGCAGTGTATATAGATCTGCAGATCGGTACTCTCTCTACAACTGTAGCACCCTCCCTGTCTATTGCTTCGTAGGACAAATTTGCCTCGTCTCTTTTACGCTCTTGTGTAATTGATCATAACAATCTTTTTCCAGGAATTAAATAAAGGTGTTTACAGGGTGAAACTGGTGGCAGAGGTGACCCAGACGCCAGAGGAGGAAGAATTGGTGCCCCTCATTGTCCAACTCATATCCCCCCCATTTCTGGGTAGAACAGTCCTAACTGCTGGACCGGCCAAATTTGGAATGGACCTTACTAAGCAGGAACATGGGGTGAGCTTTCTAAGTCAGCCACTGAGTTGTGCATACATTTCAATTTATTTTCTAAGTAACAGAAACATGCACCAGTTGTTCCCATTGTATTTATTACTGAAATACCTAAAGAAAACATGTCAAGTATGATCTCATGTCAGTATTAACTTGGGATATTGCTGTAGGTCGTTGTCAGTACTTTATGGGCTATATGGGAATCTCTCACAAACACTTAACAGACGTTTTGTTTCTTCGTCCCCCAGGTAAAGGGCAGCATTGTGAAGGTCTCTCCCTACTCAGCCTGTGGACCCATAGAGAACGTAGAGAACCTGAGAGGGCACATTGCCCTGGCACTGCGTGGCGACTGCATGTTTGCTGCCAAGGCTCGTAGGCTGCAGGGCGCTGGAGCTATTGGGGTCATCTTCATAGGTGAGGGGAACCACTGAAAACAAACATGCCTTCTACATTTCACTCTCTAGATCTACCAGACACTGGCTCTCAGACACCCCCTCACAGCTAATTACACATCCCATTATATGAATGGTATTGCTGTCAGGAGCTTTGGAGCAGGTCTGGTTGGTGACTAACATAGCTTGACAAGGCCTGTAATACTAGTGAAGAACACATGTTGGGGTACCACCAGCCCCTTAGTTTCAGTCTCCATAACAGGTTTGTAACGATAAAGCGTTCCTCCTTCACCAGTTGTATCCCCTTTGTTGCCTAGACAACCGCGAGGGAAGTAACAGCGCAGACACGCCCATGTTCCAGATGGTGGGGGATGGAGGGTGCACGGCTGACATCACCATCCCCCTGGTGTTCCTGTTCACCCAGGAGGGGGCGCTGCTCACTACGGCTCTGGAGGACCACCACAACGTAGATGTACTGCTGCTGCCCAAGGAAAGGCGGCGAGGTGAGATGGGGAAGTGAGGTGACATTGTGTCCTCCAACTCAGTGTTTCTCAAATGGGGGTACATATACCCCTAGGGGTACTTTGGAGTACTGCAGGGGGTATGTGAAATTTTAGCAAAATGCTAATTTAAAAATATGTCATGCATAGTTCCTAAAGTAATTATACTATAATAATGAATTAATTAGGTGATGGATTCTAAACATTTTAAATGTAGCATTTAAATGTTTTTGTTTAAAAAAGGTTGTTGTTTAGTGAATCTATCACTGCCAGCGCTGTATTGTACCTCTTTATATAGACTTTTTTCTACCAAAATTATTTTGCTTTGGTCAGGGGGTACTTGGCACTGGTTGGGCGTACTTGGCTTAAAAAGCAGTTCAAAGGTGGTACAATATTGAAAAGTTTGAGAAACACTGGTCTAAGTGGTCCAGGGGTTAAAACACTAATTTAATTTTTTATATATCCAAGACATTAGCAATGTTGCAAATGTCTATGACTGAATAATAACAAATTATTCTCAAACAACAGCAAAACCAATGATTAAATCTTAAGCTTATTCATTATGAATCATGTTTTAACATTCTGGTCAAGTTATTGCCACCATGGTAAATGAAGGTATCAATTTCAATGAAATACATGAACATTTCTGTGTGATTCAAAATGTTTGAATGCTAGTGTATACATACTGTGTTGAACAAACAGGGTAATAAGTATTGGATGTCTGACACATGCCTGGAAGATCCTGCACCTACTCAGGGTTTGTTTATGAGCCGAGGCTTAAAGAGCAATTAGACATGACACAGTAGGAGTGAAGAAAAATGGGTAAACATCCCAACAATAAAAAGACCAATAATATAATTGACCTACCCCTGCTTTGGCACAAGAGATGTATTGTTCTTCTCTTTAAAAAAAAAAATTATTAATAGATGAAGTACAGTTGAAACAGTCAAGCCTCACATCTGACAACAGCTTTAGTTCCATTGAAATGCATAGTTTCTTGTTCCACGTTAAATGGCTTGGAATATATTATTTTCATATAGTCTTGTTTTGTACCTGACTGAATTGATGCTTAATCTGCTGTATGAACCAATGAGTAAAATCTCTGATGACATATCAATTTTAGCAGTTATACAAATGTGATGAAATTGAAATTAATTTTGAGCTTGATCCCTAATTTATAAATCAAAACTTCAGACACTGTTTTGCTGTAAAAGACATATAACCTCATGTGAAGTTACATAAATATGAAATACAGTAATAATGTTAGCAGAACACAGTAGTTCTATAGTAAACATGTCAGTATACAAGATTGGAGAATAGTAGTTTTATTATACTGAAAGTCAGAATACACTGCAATGTTTCCACGGAATTATAAACCTGTTGGTTACAAAAGTATATGAGAACGTTTTATTGCATGTTAATGTAAGTCAGCATCAAACAGCATTCACTCAAAACCCAAAAACTAGTTCTGTAACTTTTGTTGCATGGCTAACAGTGTAGCTCTACCAGGAGCTACTCAACTAAACAATGTTGAAAACACAGTGTTCAAGGAGGAAGTCAAACAGTTTTTTTTTGTTTTTTTTTGCCCTGAAGAAGGAACTCCTATTTGTACTAATTCGTACTAGTGCTATTAGTGTGAAAGAGTCTTAACAGTCTACATTATAGCACTACAGTTGTGCTCAAAAGTTTGCACACCCCTGGAGAATTAGCAATACATGTACCATTTTCAGTGAAAGCATGAGTGAGGAGGCAAATACATTTTTTTTCTTCTCATGGGATTCATGTTCAACTGTAGGTCATAACAGAATGGCACAATCTTAATAGAAAATATGGCAACAAAGAAAATTCTGAAATGACCCCTTGTTTAAAAGTTTGCATACCCTCCGTTCTTTAGCATCAATGACAGTGTGCAACCATTTGCGATAATTGTCTATGAGGCCCCAAATTCTTGCAGGTGGTATAGCGGCATATTCGTCTTTTCAATTTTCACAAGGTTCCCCGTCAGGAGGGAAACTTTTTTGCCAAAGTTTTACCAGCCACTTTTTGCCCAATTTAAATACATTAAAGAAAACGCACTCGCATCTTCTATATTGCTTCAATAATTACGTCTTGTTAATATAGGTAAATTACTAAAGGAACATTTTGTGAAGACAAGCCTGTGTGACGTATTATTTTCAGATAATTGAAAATTGTGCTAATCTGTGTGCTAATTGGATGTCCTACTTCTACTACTTGTAGCCAGCTACTTAGATCATTCATAGAACAGTAGGCAGTTTCACCTTTGAGATGTGTAAAATGTTTCAGTTGTAATACCTGACCGACACCACAATATTGACTTTTGTAAATTCATTTTCTAATAATCTGTTTGGAAAACATCTGGGATTACTAATAAAATAATCCAAGCATTGGTTTAATTAGCTCCCATCAAAACTGCAAGTAGATGCTTCTTCAGCAATGAAACCAAACATAATGCAACAAGAAATATAATAAGAAACCATATTATGGTGAAGTAATATTCTTGATTAGAAAAATTGCGCGTGTAAATGTCTCTGGTAAAACTAAAGCTGCCGCGTTAATCAGAATCCAATCATAATCGCAGACTAAACGAGCACCCCTGCCTGTGATTTGAGTGACAGCAGAATCATCCAATGAGCGCTTAGCATTCGTGTGTGTGTGTGTGTGTGTGTGTGTGTGTGTGTGTGTGTGTGTGTGTGTGTGTGTGTGTGTGTGTG
>JACXGM010016397.1:0-20611 GCA_016801145.1 Umbra pygmaea | reverse complement strand
AATTTTAACCATATACAGAGGGTGACATGCATTTCCTGAATGAATTTGTCGTTCGTTTGACACCTTCAATTTTAACAGAAGTTATTGAGTGGTGGCATATTGAGGTAATAGCATTTCCCGTTTGGGTTTTGGCATTTTGATGTGAGTCATCCACATCAATGATCAAACTTTTATTAGCGGATATAATTATTTTTTAGAATAGTCAACATCATAGACGTATTACAGTAACTGTAGTGGACACTTTATTTTGTAATGTTTGGTGAGTTATGGCACTTTTCAGTTAGAATTCGTCACGTTATAGAGCCAGACAAGACTTTGCGTACGGCCTGCACATTCTCACGCCTGCTCAAAAGTTTCCGTGACGGACCACATATTCTCACGTCAAGTAATTTTTTATACATCACACCGTGTGCTTCGAAACCAGCGTACGCAAGCTTTTCGTGCGTACGCAACGTTTATACATGAGGCCCCAGCTCTGGGAGGCTAATCTGACATCCTAAAAAGACATTCAAGCAGAAACTCTCCATAAACTCACAAGTTCAATGGAGTCAAGGGTTATGATGGTGATGTCAAAGAAGGGGTCCTATATCCTTAACATTTAACTTGCCCTGTTAAGATGTGTTTGATTAAAATAGCTTTTCATTTAAGTAAATATGACCTCCTAATGCAGCAAATTCAACAAATGACCATTTTTTTACAACCTATAAATGTTTTGAAACTCGGTTGTGCATAATAATTTGGAACATTTTGAGTTTTTAATTTTTTGTTTTTAAATTGATTATGTGTGTTTTGCCAGTCAGGGGTGCCAGTAATCTCATGAACTAGTTAAGTAGCGCTAGCTAATTAGCTAGCTAGCTATGTTAAAGCTTGCGCTTCTTCCAGCCAGGCAATGTACTTCCAGCTCGTTGGGGAGCATTTTGCATTATGAATTTGTAGTTTTTGATGCAATTGCCTACATTGAAACATAATAGCAAAAATATTACCACTAAGAGAGTATTTATGTTTTGGTACAAATCACTATTTGCAAGCGTGCACCTGCTTAAATTTGGCCATTCTGGCACATCTGTTTTTAGTCGCGTGTGTCAACTGATCACACTGTCGAGCCCTGAGTTAGAGGGAGCTAGAGGTCATAGGTCGTTGGTTCACCTGGTGCTACAAATTGCTGGCTAATTGAGATGTAATTCGAACTTAGTCTGCATCCCTTCTCACCCCCCTCACCTCCCTTGCTCCTCAACCTCTTCCTGTCCTCTTTGAGTAGATGTGAACAGACGTTGTCCTCAGACACACTGGGTCTGGGATCAGCTTACACACCCACGTTCCAGCCTTAACCATTTAACAGGGAGATAAAAAACAGAACGTGACCTGTGTTAGGGCAAACCTCATCTTGCACTTCAGACCTAACTAGCTGATCCCAGATCCAGACAGACCACGAGTCTACCTGATGCCTAAATCCATTATGACAGTAACCCAGCAATCTGTAACAATGTGCCTGGAGGACTTTGAAATCGTCTTTGAGCCACGTTAATCTCACTTTGCCCTGTGTGATTTAATGAGAAATGTAATCTATGATATTGAACTGACTTCAAGCAGTAGTGTTTGTGTTGGCCTTTTTCAGGCTTTGTGAGGAATGCAGGTTGTATCAGACCAGCAGAGGACCATTGTCATGGGATAATCATTTGGTTGCTTTGTGTTCACTTGTGTTCTGTGACTGTGGCGCGTGTCTCAGTCATAATAACATGCTGCAAGGAAATCCGGTAATTACTGTGGCCTTTTGTCCGGCATGTGTGCACACACAGACACACGCACACACATTTTTAAAAACTATACTTGTGAGAACACAAAAAATAATAATAATCCTAACTTCTTTAAACATATCAGTAAACTGTAAACCTCACCCAAATTCCACCTTCCAGGCTAAGTGATAGATCTTCACAAAGTTACGTTTATTATTGTCTTTGTGTATGAACAGGTAACACACACACCCATAACAACACACTCTCACCTCTGAGGTAACACACATACACACCCCTAAAGACACACACTCACTCTTCCATGAATGAATGTCTGCAAAACATAACAGTTTCTACAGCCTACAGCGCTGGGTGACTTTGCATTTCAGGAGCATTCTTATGACTCTTCCTTGAAAAACAACTCTACAGCCCAAAGCACTCTCACTAGGTAAAGAAATACTGAGCTAGATACTGAGCTGTAGATACTGAGCTGCAAGGTACTGTGTGTGTGTGTGTGTGTGTGTTTTGGTTTAACAGATCGTATTAGGACCAGAAGTCTTCACAAGGATAGTAATTAGGACCTTTTACCAGTCCCCCTGAGGTCAAAGTCAATTTCTGGCTTAGGGGTTATGTTTAGGGCCAAGGTTACTATTAGGTATAGCGTTACAATTTCGGGTACTTTCAGGTTCATGTGTTATAGGTTAGGTTTAGGGTTAAGTTTAGGCATTAGGGGAAGGTTAAGTCCAGGCATACATGTTAGGTTACTGAGGTTAAGGTAAGGGTTAGGTTAAGGTTAGGATTAGGGCTAAGGTTAGGGTTAAGGTTCAGTTTAGGTTACATGGATTTTTATGTTTTCTGGTTCCCGCGAGGTTAGCTGTAAACAACTGTGTGCGTGTGTGTGTGTGCGCGTGCGTGCGCGTGCGTTCGTGTGTGTGTGTGCCCGTGCGTTCGTGTGTGTGTGTGCGCATGCTCGTGCGTGTGTTGTGGGGGGGGTGAAATCCTGGGCTAGGCAAAGACCACACTCTGAGCTCAGCCTTGGTGGTCCAATCATAAGGAAGTCTTTTAGGAAGGAATCCCTGCACTATTTATAGATATGAGAGACAATTAGTAGCTGTTATTAGGCTAATTGACATTCCCATGTTAAAACAGCAACAATTAAAACAATGTTTAGTTCTGAGTAAAGCTCAATATTATCATAATGTATGATTTTCCCAGATTAAGTGTTTATCTTGAGAACAAACATTTGTTATGTTTACAATAATACTGGGTCCAATTGTTATTAACATAGTAAACAGTGTTGTGTTTAGTCACAGAGAACACACACACACACACACACACACACACACACACACACCTTCCCAGTGAGGATGTCACTGCTGGGTTCGGTTCCATATCCTCCACGTCACCTCCTGCACTTCTCCTCCTCCACGTCTCCTCCTCCACGTCTCCTCCTCCACGTCTCCTCCTCCACGTCTCCTCCTCCACGTCTCCTTCATGTCACCTTCTTCATGTCCCTCCCTAACGTCTCCCCCTCCATGTCTACTACTCCACGTCTCCTTCATGTCACCTCCTTCATGTCACCTCTTTTATGTCACCTCCTCCACGTCACCTCCTCCACGTCACCTCCTCCACGTCACCTCCTCCACGTCACCTCCTCCACGTCACCTCCTCCACGTCACCTCCTCCACGTCTCCTCCTCCACGTCTCCTCCTCCACGTCTCCTCCTCCACGTCTCCTCCTCCACATCTCCTCCTCCACGTCTCCTACTCCACGTCTCCTCCTCAACGTCTCCTCTATGTCTCCTCCTTTACGTCTCCTTCTTTACATCTACTCCTCCACATCTCCTCCTCCAACACGTCTCCTCTCAGTCTGGTTCTTATCCTCCATGCTCTCATTCAGGCTGCTCCTCAATGGTCATCTTAGAATTGTCTAGAACTAAACGCCGGATCTGTCAAGAGTGAGAAAGAGGCACAACGAGCATCATTGTCCCTCCCTGGACCCGATAGCCAACAGCGTTGTGCCACTGTGACTGTCAGTCACACAAAGACCTAAATCTGAACGCACATTATTAGGAGCTCCACTGGAACTGGGCTGGCTCCCATGGGCTGTATTCATGAGTGTACAGCACAGTGGGGGCACCCAACTTCACAGCCAGCCCAGACTGACCCGTACCCCTCTCCATGCCATCCATGGCAGTTCAACATCCGTTTCCTGTAGTTTCCGTTGTCACGGACGTGTCACGTTGGTAGAAGTCTCCCTCTCGCCCCAGGGCTCTGCAGAAAAGCAGTCAGAAGAGAAGAGGATTCAGTCTGGTGACTGTGGAGTGGAGATAACAGGACCCCAGGGCCCAGTGGTACTGGCAGGAAGTGAAGTGTGTTGTTGTGCGTGTGTTCCATCATTACACACACACACACACACACACACACACACACACACACACACACACACACACACACACACACACACACACACACACACACACACACACACACACACGGTTAGCTACTTGAGCTGATCCCTGGTCAGTTTCCTGTGCTGGCTCTGAAATGCTGGTTTGCCCTGTACATGTAAATGAGATTTTGTTGACCTCTGACTATATGTTAGAGACCTGATTAAAATCAGAATCAGTAACCAAGCTTCTTTCGTATTTTTACGAGTGCCAGAATGGCAGGAGAGATTGATGAAATGTTCGGTCCCTCTAACGTTCCACTGGCCACAACAGAGCGTTTTACGTTAGCACGGCAAGTTGTTCAGCCAATAGGTGGCATTTCACTGTGCCAGGCCTTTCAGGAGGCTGGGAACCAACTTCAACAGCAGTCCTAAACAAAATCCAATATCCCCGTGAACTTTTGTTTGAACACAGGCGGAACATTGTCGCCCACACATGAAAATTCCTGCATTGCTCTAACAGACATTCTGCTGACTTGATTGGACCACTAGTTTATTGTTCTGGTCCAGACTCAGACTTCAGAGCTCAGATAGGACTCCTCCCAGATTCTTTGTGTAGCTGCTCCGTTAGGGCTTTGGCCAGTGTGGTGTCTCTCAACTCTGGAGGCCCAGAAGGTTATGGGATGTAGACAGGGAAGTAGCACCAAACTAGTGGAACAAGGCCAGGGTTAGGGCTGTGTGTCAGAGGACGGGGAGCTGCTCTATTTCTATTGACTCTTTGACCTAAATCAAACTCTTGCTATCAAGAGTTTCCTTGTTGGAGATTTTGAATCATCTGGACGTAAGCAGGAGGTGCTCATGTTTTCGTTCTCTTTGAGGTCTTCCAACTTAAGCCTGGTATGGCTGTGGAGAGAAGTTGACTTGAGGGTTACTAAACTTCATGATGGCTCTGTCTGTTTCGCCTTTAAAACAGACCCTAAAGGTTTGCATATGGTCTAGTTTCTTGACGCGTGTTATTTTTCAGTGTCGCTTGTCCTCCGCGTATGGATGCGATCTGAAGTGTAGCTAAACCAAACCATATGCCGCCCAGATGATTCCCTGGAGATGTCCCAATCCATCACACTTTTTATTTGTTTTTCTCCCTCCCTCTCTCCAACTTTCATTCTGCCTCTCTGACTTTCGTCCAGGGGTGTGGCCACAGAGCATACGTACAGGGTCCGTTGGGTGTTGCTCCGGAGACTCGTGCGGACTGCCTTGTGTAGTATTGCTTGACATCATCAACACATACACACCAACCAATCAAAAGCGTCTGTTGCTTTGGATTGTATAATTAAGACCCTCCCCCATCCAGTCACATGTCATGTGTTCTGTCAATTGTGACACCAGGGCATTGATTTGAAATTTGATCCTGAATTCTTTCACTAATAAATGCACTCGACATGCTCATAAAATGTGATTTGTACCAACGGATTTGCTGGCGTCGCCATGTCTCAATAAAGTCTGTTGTGATTGTTTGCCCGGGATAATGAAGGATGAGCATGTGGCTTTGCAATGAACTGGAGGTCTTTCACATTATGTGTGTTTATTTCCAAAGTTGTAATGTCACAATAGTCCACTTTAACAGCTAATTATTCCTAGATTTTGAGTAACGTCTGCTTTGGTGACTTGGCTCGTGTCTTGAAAGTGGATTCAAAGAGTGTAGGCCGTGTGGTGTCTTTCAAGTAGTAAACATCCTCTAAAGGTACCTTGCGACTGCCAAGAGGAAAGTGCTACAGGCTGTAGTTCTAAAATGACTACATTAATGGAGCTCAGGTTAGGCTGCACGTCTTTTGTAACTGCCACCAAGAGTTCTGAAATCCTTTTCGTTCCATTCCTTTTAGCCTCGTGGCATGAATGACTTAATTTCATGTGGAAGGCTGGAGGAACCGACGACGTAATGGGTCTTCTGAGTGTTGACCTTGAAATCCTTATTATAGACAGTAATTATAGTTCAATCGTGGGATTTGGCTGCTGCTCACTTTCTGCTGAAAAAAATCCCAAATCCTCTTTTGTAACTGAGACTTTGAACATAATATTTTGACACGAATGGTTCACAATATGATATGTGTGAGTGTGTGTGTTTACCGTTGGGATCCAAAATCCACAGCTCACCATGGCAGGAAAAACTATGATGTATGTGCCGTGAAACCAGAAAATCCTAGAAATTGTACCCAGGATTAGGACATCAGCTCGGTGATTCATCATACTGTACTACCGTACTAGACCACTTAATTCATCCAATGACTGTTCATGTACGTGTGCATATCCAGCGATGTCCATTTGTCTCTTTAAAGCTAAATGCTTTAAGAAAAAATACTCTAGGTGGTTGTTTAATGGTTAGGTCAGACTTGTAGTCAGAAGGTTTGCGGTTCGTTTCCAGACTGTGCCAAATGTCATTGTGTCCTTGGGCAAGGCACTTTACCCTAAGTTGCTCCGGGGTGATGTCCATGTATTCACTGTAAGTCTCTCTGGATAAGTGTGTCTGTTTAATTACTAAAATGTAAATTTACCATAAAAGGGAACACTTCCTGTTTCCTGCTTAGTGCACTACGTAGATTCCCTGATCCCAACCTGGGGCCGGATCTAGAACAGGTGTAGGCCGCTCTGGGCCTTGGAATTCTGCAGGCGTCATGTTGTTCATTTAACCAATGAGGAAGACGAGGTCTGTTGAATTTAGCCAATCAGTCAATGTGTTGGGTTTGGTGCTCGTCCCTACAGTATTCATGGTGCCCGGTCCAATGTGGCCCTGCTGTAGAGAACAGGCACACAGCACCACTCACAGGCCCCAAAAGAGATTATTTTAGGCCAGAGCTCTGCATTGCATCCAAGGCTCACGTTTCTGATCTGGGCCCCTCTTGCTGGCCTGGAAGTGTCAGAATATCACCACCACTGGATGGCTGACCAGCTGCCTCATACACAGGTCTGGGATTGGTTTTATGAGGTACATTATATATAGTATTTAGTATTTCTGTAGTTGGACTGGTAATATAAGGTTTGGTATATATATACTAAAGTATTTAGTATTACTGTATTTGTTAGCATCTACTAAGGCAGTGCCTACGCTTCATTGGCTCCAAACACTAAGTAAGACACACCATAAATAATAGAGAACATCCATAATAAACATTGTATTCCATTTAGTACATCTGGTGCATTAAAGATAGCCTGGTTAAAAGCACCACTGTGTATATCAACACATTGTTAACTTTTCAAAATACATAAGTATTTACAGGAAGGTCTGTGACACTTCACCAACCGCAAAATAAACAGAAGAAGTAAAACCTTTCCATGAGCGCTTTGGCGTTTCGGGAGAGTTACTGGGGGCCGTTTGTGTGCTGATTGTTGCTTTGTAGCAAGATTACTTGACAGGAACTCCATCAGGTCGTCCGCTCAAGTAGAGAAACTGTCGCCAGGAGCTAAGGCCTGTGTTTAGAATGATCTACTTTCTGCAAAGGAGGGTCCGTGCGGTACCAGTTAGATGGAAGAGGTCTGAGAAAGTTTGTTTTTGTTTATGCGTTTAAAGCAACAGGAGCTTGCGTTTAAAGAAACAAACAGAGTGTGTTATAACCAACCGTGATTATAGGGCGATGAGCTCTGTGTGTGGTTACCTGGAGGACTTCCACTTTCATTCTCGTTAACACAAATTAAATTGATTGTCATCGTGGCAGCTTGCCCTGGCCTTGGCGTCTGTAAATCAAACATAATGAACAGATGATAACGGATTCACTCTTCTATGGAGAACACGCACACTGTGTCGATTACATAACGCTAAAAAGAACCATGTTGATCAATTAACCCTAACAAAGCATCTAGACAGGCTCGTTAACACCAGCAACACATTAATGCAATATTATTATTTGAATTATTAAGTGATTATCACAAACACTATTGATTGATTGATTGCTTGTTGCTGATTTGTTTTTTGTCGTGGTGAAACGTGCCCAAACAGACACACACAATATTTTCAGGTCACTGAGTAGTGCATGCCGTGCTTTCATGTGAACAATAGCTTTCCGTTTGTCAAATGAAAGAATGGGAATCGCTTCATTCTGCACATCTTTGATGGTTGTGGGAATCAGACCCTACATTGTCGTTCAAAGCACACTTGGCTCTTTATAGTGGGCTACTTTGCTTTCAACAAGTTCCAACTTTTAAATGTGACTCTTTGGTTCTTTGATTGAAGTGTTCTTCTCGTCAGCGTTGCAAGCTCATAACATCAAATGAAGGACGTTGGTCAGAAGTTGACAAAGACGTTGCGATTTAAACCATTCCTATTTCCATTTGCTGCCAGTCCAAGGTGTATCCGGCCTCATCACTGGCAGATCTGACAGGAAAATCACTGCTGACGTTTAACAGACGTCAAATACAGTTCAGTTGGCCTATAATTCTCTCTCTCTCTCTCTCTAGTCTCCCCCTCTCTCCACATCTCTCTCTTCCTCCCTCCCCTCTCTGTACCTATCACTCATTCCTTTCTCTCTATTTAACAGATAAATGGGTTGGTCACTGTATTCTTATTACAGCAAAATCCTTGTCGCTCTGTATTTACAATTTGCTTCATTCCATGTTTGAAATGTAGTAAATCCAGTTTATCTCCATGGACCTCACTCACATGGTTCAAGTCACTGATTACATTGTGTTATTCTGTGTGTTTGCCTCGGTCACTGTGCTGACCATTGTAGGCTTGTTTTTGATGTGGGATTGTAATAGGAGTGTTTTGTGTGTGTGTACAGGTTTCACTGTTCTAGTGGAAGTAAAAAAACAAGGAAGTTATGACACAGAAGGCTTTCCAGTGATAGTAAGTAACACAGTGTAATACCACATGAAGGACCCACGGTTAAGACACACAGCAACCATGTGACTGGAGAATAGCTGCATTGTGACCTGACCTTGGCTTTCTATGAACCATCTACAGACTCCGGAAAATGTCTCTGTGTCATCAGATGACCCTCTTGCTACAAAGCAAGGAAGTAGAACGGTAACTTTGTAGTTGTCATTTTTGTGTTGAGTGGTAATGCGTAGCACCTTGTTCAGGTCACGCAAACTGGAAAAACCAGGGCCTGATAGTGATGAGAACATATCAGCAATCCTAAAATGTGTGGGACTAAGTGTAAATTATTAATGCATTATTTCAGAATGACTAATCTCTATTTTATACCGAAGTATTCATTTTCAAATTCTGAAGGACAAATTCAAGATAACACCACGGTAACTAGTTTGACCTTTTGGTTCATTAAAGTCAACATTAAGCAGTACATTTAACTTAACCTAACAAAGCACATCCAACTTGAACTAAAACAGTAAATTCAACTTGACCTACAGCAGTACACTAAACTTGACATTAAGCAGTACATTTAACTTAACCTAACAAAGCACATCCAACTTGAACTAAAACAGTAAATTTAACTTGACCTACAGCAGTACACTAAACTTGACATTAAGCAGTACATTTAACTTAACCTAACAAAGCACATCCAACTTGAACTAAAACAGTAAATTAAACTTGACCTACAGCAGTACACTAAACTTGACATTAAGCAGTACATTTAACTTAACCTAACAAAGCACATCCAAATTGAACTAAAACAGTAAATTAAACTTGACCTACAGCAGTACACGAAACTTGACTTTAAGTAGTACATTTAACTTTACCTTTAGCAGTTCATTGAACTTGACCTAAAGAAGTGAATTTAAATTGCATTAAAATAGTATATTCAAATTGAACTAAAGCAGTCAAATTCAACTCTTGACCCAGGTGAATATGACATAAACTACTAAGTGTAATTGTTTTAGAGTGGTTAAACTTGTTCCAGGCCTTGTTTTAGACTCATAAACAAACAAACACACAAGCACACACACAGCCTCCACATCAACACAGGAAAATGGAGTAACAATCATAACGTAAACACAGTGAAGCCACACTGTCTATTTCTTCTATTTCTTTTCCCCTCCTGTCCCCTCTCTGTTAATTTCTCCCTCCCTCTGTCTAGGACGTCTGACTCACTATGGACCCCATACAGGCAATGCCATCTTCCTGTGGGTCTGTATTGAACAGGATGTGTGTGTGCTTTGGGGCGGCAGTGGCTCAGTGGGTCAAGTAGGTTGTCTAGCAACCGGAAGGTTGGTGGTTCGATACTCCTGACCAAGTGTCGAGGTGTCCATGAGCAAGACACCTAACCCCAGCTGGACCTCCGGCACGAGACAGCGCAAATTGGCATATTATCTACCTTGCCATGTTGCTCTCCCGCGACTCCTTGTGCCCCTATAAATTCAATCACGGAAGTATAGTTGGTGAGCATAATCACCCCTTAGATGATCTGACTGAAGGCTTTCGTGTTGGATGAGCAGTGTAAACACAACGTCCGGCTCGGTGACGTGGTTGGATGAACCATGTACATGTCCTTCGCCATCCCGCATCTGTCCAAGGACTTGTGGAACTGCCGACAACGCAGGGTTAGTGGGAATTGGGAAGGGAGAAAAGATGGGAAACAAATGATAATATTAATAAAAAAAGATTGCTAAGTTTTATGAGACTGGGAGGTTGAGAGTAATATTGTGAGTAGTTCAATAGCACCACATTAACAACCACTGGCTAAAATCATAGACTGCATCTTAAAGTGAGACAATGGCTGCGTCTCAATACGCAAAGTATGCATATTAAATAGTATGCCAGACTACGATTAGTATGTCCCAAACCATAGTACGCAAAAATAGTATGTCAGCAGTCCCCGGATGGTCTACTATTTCCGGGGGATTTTCGAAGTATGCAACCCTGCATGCTTTTTGGGCTGATGTAGCCCACAATCCGTTGCGACACAAAATAGGAGGGGTTTCCAAAGCCGAAATTCTTCTTTGGCTGTGTTTAAATATAAGTATCCAAAAGTTAGGTAATAATAAACGTGTCATTACATTAGTTTTTGGTTATTGTACTGATATTAAATACATTTTAAATGAAATGCGAACAGGTTGTGCCAAATGTTTAATGTTCAAGCTTCGCGGGCTTCATCGCTTGTGGAAGTGGTCTAATTTTAGATGCAACGTTATGACGCGTTAGTATATCCCCTATGCTAGCATACTCGCTTACTATATACTTAATAGTACGTACTTTAGCACCACCTGCAAAGTACGTACTTTTAGTATGTAGTATGTAGTATGCATATTGGGATTCAGCCAATGACTCCTGGCAGCTTGGCTACATCTTTGTCTGTATCCCTTAGTGAGTCTGCCTATATTTCAGCCCAATATTTTAAATGCCGCAACTGCCAACCACAAACCCTGACAGCATCTGATTCAACCCAGTGGTTGTCAGTGGCCAGTCTGTGTGGTGGGGTCTTTATGTGACTGACAGGGCGTCCTGACTCAGGGTTACCACTGCCAGCTGGGAATGTCTGCTGTAAGACCAGGAAGTGCTGAGCTGTACAGTAACCTCTGTCATCGGGGTGAACTGGCCCGAAGCAGTAAAAGGTCCTCCTGTGTTCTGAGGCATGTCCTGAGCATTGCTTACAGACGCACTTATGTGATACACAACATTGACCCACTACAGAGGTATTTTAACAAGCTTCAGTTGGGGCCTCAATCAAAAGGCCTGGATGTTTAGGTATTTTTTACCTTAAAAACTCTCAATTTATTATATTAATCTTAAAAAGTTTGTTTTTCAAATTATTCTTGTAAAAAGAATAATATCATTATGTACATTATTCCGAACACTATATATGCACCCTAGATTTTGCAATTCACAGAAAAACTGCATTTCTGCAGCATCACCACCCTGAAAACAACCCCCTTGCATACCGGTGACCTACTTCGAAGCCGGGGTTATTTTACTTCATCAGGCGTCACACTGTAAAAAAAATCAAGTCCCACTTTCAAAGGCAGTTGGAGACACACTCCAATTGTGTGTGTGTGTGTGCGCGCGCGTGCGTGCGTGCGTGCGTGCGTGTGTGTGTGGGAGGTGGAGCAAAAGAGAGAGATTTATATTTAAACCAGTTCTCTAACCTGTAGGTATTTTCATTTTATGGATCCAAATGTTTTCTATTTGAATAAATCCCTTTATGAATTATTGAATTGAGATGGCGAAAAACCAGAGAGAGACCGAGGTCATGATGTGACATCATCAGGAAGAATAAATGTTTAATGTCGATCACTATGATGTTCGGTGGCATTCACCTTTAAATGAACCACATACACCTTCAATGGATTTTCTAATGACACAAACGGTACACACATATCTTCTCACACAAACCTGTCAAATCTAACACACAAGTTCCCGCACTACGGCTCGGCTACCCCTGTCACTATGATCAAAAAGGAAGCGCCTTTCACACCGTGAATCATTGCTCTTTTGTACAGACTGTCAGAGAGACAGTTATTTAGTCCAGTAAGTCTAGGGAGGAAAAATGACAGCAACACAGAGAGAGAGAATGAGACCAAAAGAGAGGGAAAGAAAGAAGGGAGGGGCTACTTTGAGGTCCGGCTGCTGACTGGTCAGACTGCTGTGTGTGTTCTCTCAGTGGGTGGAGGATTAATCGCATCACGTGGTTTCTTTAACTCCTTTTCATGCAAACACACACACCCACGAACACACACACTCACTCACTCACTCACAGCTGTTGAAATCTCTCTCTAAGGCGAGCGGTTGGAGCAGTGAAGGCAGCTCGGAGTGTGTGACAGAAGAATCCGGGACTAGCAGGGAAACTGTTATCCTCTAGCATTCGAGTTTGGATTGGGCCAGCGCACAGGGTCGACTGTGAAGTGAACAAACTCGTTTTTCCTCCCTCATCTCTCTTTTTTTGTTTTCCTTCACCGTCCTTTGTTATTGGATCTAACGGGGGATTTCTGGTTCGAGGAGGGAGTGGAGACATGTGTTGTGACTGGAGCTTCTACACCACCTTCCTTCAGATACACTGACTCAGTACAGCAGACACAATCAGGTCAGCTAGCTACGCAAGGTTTTATTCAGGCTTTGCTTGTTTAGTGTGACTAGTGACTACTCATACCTAAGGATTTGTTTCCATTGAATATAGTGATTGTTTGGAAATTTTTAGAGAAAAAAAATACTGGAAACAATGTTATTATTTTGGGGAAACTGTTTTGTCTCTTTAATTTAATTGGGTTGGACTTAATTGAATTCCAAACGTACTAGAGCCTAAGAGATTAGCTACAGAAAGCTTATGTCTATGTCTGTGTTGTTTACGGTACCACTCCCACATTAACTTTGCTTTGAATTAAATAATGTGAGGCTATCAGTTTCAGTCTGATCTCACTGTATGTACAACTGCCAATTTAAAGGGAAATCCCAGGGTTGCATGGTGCATTTCATCATACTCAACACCGAGCCAATGAAGTCTGAAGGTAAATGAGCTGTACTAGTTAGTTCTCTTCTCATTTATACTGAGAACGTAGTCTCATTTCAGCCATATGATACTACACCAATGTGATCTGTATACCACAATCCATAACTCTGAACGGCTGAGTTGGTCCTTGAACGGTCAGACAATGCTCATATAATGTTCACATTTAAATGCTTAACTGTCTGTTGTGGTTTGGCAATCCTTCATTGGCTTACACAGTTATACCCGCAACAAGTTGTTGTCACAGCCAACACGTGACACATTTTTCACAAATAGTTATTTCTAATTTCATCATGCGTTACACTCTCGGTTTATTTGGAAATGAGACACAGACAAACTCAGGCCCCACCCATGCCCAATGTAGAGCGGGCAGCGTAGTACATGGTCAACTATAATTAGCGTGTGGGATTCTTCCCTTGTTTTGTTGCCATATGGGTTTGTAATGCTACCCTGAAACCTATAACACTGTTAAAAGAGCCGTCGGCTAAAAGAGACCGGTTTCAGAAATCCCTCTGATTGCTTAGCAGCTAGATGGAGCTATGAAAGAAGGTCCAGGGACACTGAATGTCTTTTTCTTTCTAGTTTTGTTATTATGAGACTTATTTACCTTTCCCCACACTTGCTTTAGAAATGTAAACAACTATTTCAAAATAATAAAGCCCTTTCCATAAAATTTGAAGATGTTGGGTGAAAGAAGGTCAAAGAGTGATCCTATGAAGTTTGAGAAAGGGATTGGTTGGCACTCTGGACAGCTGACAACCGGAGTAGTACGTAGTACAGTATATGAAGAAAGCTTAGCCCGACTTACTGCTGGATGGAGTCCAAGGCTGGATGTCTCTCTGGCGTTAAGTGGACCTTGAGTAAATACAGCCTCTGTCCACACAATCACAGTGTACCGCGGCTACCGGCGTGCACATTTCAGCTTTATTTTGGCTTTGTCGCTAACCTTTTGTTTCAGTCAGGATAAGTGACATTTCAGAGTCCGCTCTTCTCCATGGTGATCTATTTTGCCTGTAGCCATGGAAGGGGGCGTGGCCAGTACGCTTTGGCTGTATGCTGAATGTTAAGAGGTCAACAGGTCAGAGATTGCGATCACCTTGCCCCCGGCTGCTATTCTGTCTGATAACAGTCATTGTCTGGTGTTCTAAAAGCTGACTTCCCCTGTGATGTTTTTTTATTTATTTACACATGTATTATTATCATTTTAAACCCAGCAACATTTCTGTCCATGAAGAGACACTAGACATAAAAGAAAATTTACTTTTGCTCATTCAGTTTATGAGCAAACAGAATGACTGTTTTTTCTAATTTGTTCGACCTCTGACTTTTAACTTTTCACCTCCCAAGTCTTTTGCCTGAAGCAGGGAAGATACTGGTGTCTCCTTCTGGGTGACCCTGGTGATGGGAACTTTAGAGTCTGAGGAACAGGACAAAGAGAACATTGAGGGAGCATGAGGGAGAGCTCGGGAACAGAGTCCCTTGTGACTGCGGGATGTGCTTTACTATGTGGTTCTGTGTCTGTCAGGGTTTAACAGGGATGTGCTGTTCTATGTAGTTCTGTGTCTGTCAGGGTTTAACAGGGATGTGACGTTCTGTGTGGTTCTGTGTCTGTCAGGGTTTAACAGGGATGTGCTGTTCTATGTGGTTCTAAGTCTGTCAGGGTTTAATAGGGATGTGCTGTTCTATCTGGTTCTGTGTCTGTCAGGATGTACCGGGATGTGTTGTTCTATGTGGTTCTGTGTCTGTCAGGGATTAACAGGGATGTGCTGTTCTATCTGGTTCTGTGTCTGTCAGGGTTTAACAGGGATGTGCTGTTCTGTCTGGTTCTGTGTCTGTCAGGGTTTAATAGGGATGTGCTGTTCTATCTGGTTCTGTGTCTGTCAGGATGTACCGGGATGTGTTGTTCTATGTGGTTCTGTGTCTGTCAGGGATTAACAGGGATGTGCTGTTCTATGTGGTTCTGTGTCTGTCAGGGTTTAACAGGGATGTGCTGTTCTATCTGGTTCTGTGTCTGTCAGGGTTTAACAGGGATGTGCTGTTCTATCTGGTTTTGTGTCTGTCAAGGATTAACAGGGACGTGCTGTTCTATCTGGTTCTGTGTCTGTCAGAATGTACCGGGGTGTGTTGTTCTATCTGGTTCTGTGTCTGTCAGGGATTAACAGGGATGTGCTGTTCTATCTGGTTCTGTGTCTGTCAGGGTTTAATAGGGATGTGCTGTTCTATCTGGTTCTGTGTCTGTCAGGGATTAACATGGATGTGCTGTTCTATGTGGTTCTGTGTCTGTCAGGGTTTAACAGGGATGTGCTGATCCGTGTGGTTCTGTGTCTGTCAGGGTTTAACAGGGATGTGCTGGTAACGGTTCCACAGTGAGGCCCCTGCACAGTATGGTCTTGTCAACATCAAGGGGGGGGGATTGTAACTCTGGAAAGTCCACAGCTGTTAGGGTTGAACCATAGAGGATTCCACGCATCCAGCAGTTCCCCCGTTCTCACCTTACATTCACCCTTTGTCTTTCTGTTCAGGGAGGTTACACGCCTGGTCCTTTCTAAATGTCAGACTCACCAGGTGGGTGCAATTATTGATAAGGTAGAACAGAAACCAGCAAGCTCCAGTCCTCGTAGTGTAAGATGTGAATACCAATGGAACATGTTTTAACCATAACCACAATTATACTTGAGGTGAGCTTGTCCTTCTTCCCCTAGAATACAGCGAGTTGCCTTTGAGGAAATACTATAGTTTCTTTCTAAACATAATTCAGATTTCGACCTGATAAAAGCAGACACCTCATTCAAAGACACACATACAGTGAACACAAAAAAACACTTTTCTCGTTATAAAAGTCTGAGATGGCAGTCCAGGCTGTGTGCAGTTTCTTCCATACCCATAGAATGACTAAATTATTATTTGATGAGATATCTGTGTTTTAAAGGTAATAGTGGAGCTGTCTTTGGTCATCCACTACACAGGTATTCCTTGGTCTAGCTGGTCATTTTCATTGCTAAACTCACCAGTTAATTCTCTCAACCAAACAGTTGATTTTGGCAGGCCTAACATTTTGAATAAGATTAATTTAATCTTATCACGATGGCCGGCAGCTTGAGTTACAGTAACGGTTTGATCATTTTGATTTCAGATACAAACATCTGACTCAATCCTGAGGCTATAATCAAGACTAGACACTGTCTTGTGTGTTGCATTAATGACTCACCTCCCTAATATCCATTAAGAAGCAACTTATACATATAGTTCTGATACACTTAACGGGGGGAAATGTGTGCAAAAAGTGCTTTTATTTCTATGTGGTTCATCCAATATGGATGGGAATACCCTCAAAATAAAGATAATCTCTGCACTTAAACCCTATAATTTGCATCAATTTTATCAACCTCATCAACTGCATCACTTCTTTTCTTTGTTTAATTTTATTTTACCAGGCAAGTTGACTGAGAACAGCCCGTGGAGAATAGGGGGGAGGGAAAGGGGTGAAATAGCCAAATGAACGCTGGTGATGATTAGTTTACCACGATGGTATGAAGGCCAGATTGTAAATGTGTCCAGGACACAGAGGTTAACACTTACGACAAGTGCCATCGGATCTTTAGTTCACTTCAAATCCAAAGTGTTGGAGTAAACAGCCAAAACACCTTTGTCACTGTCCAAATACTTCTGGACTGAAACGTAGTTGGATTCTGTATTCTGCGCGGCCTTGCTGCCATCTCAAGTGTGGCACAGGTAGCCAGGGCCTGGTTCAAG
This sequence comes from Umbra pygmaea, assembly GCA_016801145.1. Taxonomy (NCBI): domain Eukaryota; kingdom Metazoa; phylum Chordata; class Actinopteri; order Esociformes; family Umbridae; genus Umbra; species Umbra pygmaea. Next base: position 3,354 of record JACXGM010016397.1, on the reverse strand, counting down.
GAAGGGATATCAAATTCTCACACAGGCACACACACACACACACACACACACACACACACACACACACACACACACACACACACACACACACGCAGGAAGACACGGAGGGAGTGTTGTTCATGAATTGAAGATCATGTTACGTAACCTTCAGGGACCATTGCCCTGCTGCCTTCACTTTAAGGATCTGAGATTCTCCAAGCTTTGGTTTAATTCATTACCATGTAAATCAGCGCTGGAAAGGCAGGGGTGAGACAAGATCAGCCGGTGGGGGGAGGGGTAGGCCCAAAGAGGCGTGGGAGGGAGGGAGAGACAAAAATAAAGGGTGTGTGAGAGAAGGGACAGAAAGAGTGATAGATTGTGACGGAGAATGGAAGCTCTGTCATGCACAACTCGGGTTGCGTTGGAGTTCTGCCAGGGAGGAAATGGAAGTGTTCTTCTCTGTGACACAACTCAGGTAATGAATAGAGGAGTTCTGCCAGGGAGGAAATGGAAGTGTTCTTCTCTGTGACACAACTCAGGTGATGAATAAAGGAGTTCTGCCAGGGAGGAAATGGAAGTGTTCTTCTCTGTGACACAACTCAGGTGATGAATAGAGGAGTTCTGCCAGGGAGGAAATGGAAGTGTTCTTCTCTGTGACACAACTCAGGTGAATAGATTTGTCCCAGCAGGAACCAGGGCATAAGTGTTGCATGGCTTGATATCAACAAGCTGTCCTAGTGTTGACCGCAATACATATCATATTATGACATACAATGTTTACAATGGGCCACAGTTAGAGTTAGTCTAATTCACAGCAGGTGTGCACTACTGTCTATTACATTACAGTATTCTGTTTCCGGGCCTTTAGGCTGAGCTTGGCCAGTAAAACAGCATACCTTTTGTAACTCCATGTTGAACTTATAGGATGAATGTTCCTTTCTGTAGTAGAAGCCATATATAACATTTTTCTCTTTGCCGGGATGCCCCAACCAGGATTTGAACCCTGGCCACTGTGACGGAGTTGTGCTACGAGGCAGCGACCTATCCATCTATTTTAAGTATACATACATGCTGTCAACCCTTGATTTATTATGCATCCTTGGCACAATTTGGCTATCTTGTTGGCTTTGCGGCATTATTAACTCATTGCTGTTTCATCTACCTAGGCCCTTCCCATTTCATGGTCTCAGTTGTCAGGTCATTGGTCAGCTGTGACGGCGGAGAAATGTCCAGAATGTTCTGCATGCACTTGACTCCAATGTCTCAGCTGTTGGTGCGGCTTTGAAGGAGTTTCTCAGTATGCTGGCTCTAACATCAGCCTTCACTTATTAGTACCTTCACCATTTGACTGGTACTGTGGTGAATGCATCGGTATGATATAAGCACTGGACTCTGGCTCCAACTGTTAATGTATATACACTACTGGTCAAACGTTTTAGAACACCCAGGGAGTTTCATGGTTTTGATAGAAATTCACCAAGATGGCATAAATTTGGGAATGTCTGGGATACATTTGAATCAATAATGCAAATATTTGCTTTGTGGACATGAAACCTCTCCTACACATCATACATTTGCGTCATTATCAATGTAACGCTGATCCTTCATTCCTGGGAAAAGGTTTAAAAAGTTATAACTGTGTAGCTTGGAGGTAAATAAAGTAAACATCATGCCTGGCAGGTCTCTGCCACCTGTGAGATGACACAATGAACGCTGCCTGAGGCCAGAGCTGGATGCACTGGCTCTTAATCTGAAACATCTTTTTAAGTGCCATTTGACCTGAATGAGCAGCTTAGCAACGCCGCGCGTCAAAGAAAAATACATACCCTATTTCCTCACCACCTCCCTCCCCGTACAAAGTAGGGTATATAATACCCAGTCAAAAAGTGAGGGGCAGACAAAGGAAGTGAATGAGAGGGAGAAACTAAAGACTGAAATGATGAGTACAAGAGATCGTAGGTACAGTACAGTTTCCCTGCTGTCATGTGACTGGAGTCATTATGTAAACAATCCCAGCTGGAGTGGTCTCTCTCTCTCTCTCTCTCTCTCTCTCTCTCTCTCTCTCTCTCTCTCTCTCTCTCTGTGTAACCACAAGCCATCTGGTTGACCCTAGCCTGCTCTCGCCCCGCCTTAAAGGCTTAAAGGCCCAGTGCAGTCATAAATGTCCGGTCGAAGATAATGCTCAAAACTTTATTAATGATGATAATGCAGTTTTTTGGGTAAAAGCTCTTTGGGGGCAAAATTTTTGAATTTCAACACATTCAGGTATTATGGGACGTTGATGTTGTCCTGATTGTAACAGAGGAAGGTTAATCTGGGTGAACGTACAGTAGGCTTAAAGGCCAAAACACGGGCTGCGTCTCAATATGCATACTATATAGTATGCCGGACTAAGATTAGTATGTCCAAAACCACAGTACGCAAATATATAGTACCGGTATGTCAGAAGTCCTCAGATGGTCTACTATTTCCAGGGGATTTTCTAAGTATGCAACCATGCATGCTTTTTGGGCTGATGCCCACAATCCTTTGCAACACAGAATAGGAGGGGTTTCCCGAAGCCGGTCCTTCTTTGGCAGTGTTTAAATGTAATTATCCAAAAGTTAGGTAATAATAAAAGTGTCATTGCATGAGTTTTTTTAGTTATTTGGCCAATATTATTAAAGTTTAAATGAAATACGAACAGATTGTGCCAAATCTTTAATGTTCAAACTTCACAGGCTTCATCACTCGTGGTAGTGGTCTAATTTTAAATGCAACGTTATGACGCATTAGTATGTCCCAATGCTGCCATACTCGCTTACTATATACTTAATAGTACGTACTTTACCACCACCTGCACAATACATACTTTTAGTATGTAGTATGCATATTGAGATGCAGCCATGGTCTACGGGGTTAGAGCAATTGACCTATCGCCGGCCCCTCCCCCAAAACTGCCATTGTCCAATCACACATCATAGCAACCGTTACAATGTGAGCTGGTCCGACAAAAATTGACTCCAAGCAGGACGGTAAAGCGGTGCGCCAACGGCATTTGTAAATCGGACATTAGATACCCCGAGAGATTGTCTGGAGGAGTTGTGTTCTTTCCCTTCCCAAAGCCGATAACACAACATGAGCGGTGCCTACAATGGATAAAACAGTGTGGACGGCTCCACTCCCAGTTAAATGTTTCTAACATTACGAAGCATAAATACGTCTGCTCAAAGGTAAGGCTAACAGCTAACTAGTTACCGTGTTGTCTAGATCTACTAACTAGAGGCAAGAACACAACTGGGACCAAAGTTATGATTACCATGGATATCATTGCCAGAATGTTAACCTACTCTCTAAGCTAAATTTAACGAGCCCTTTAGCTTTAACCAACATTAG
>JACXGM010016396.1:0-20512 GCA_016801145.1 Umbra pygmaea | reverse complement strand
TGTTTTAAAATTTCTTCATATTGTATATAATTTTTTTAAGCCCACTGTGTAGATGTGTCGAGCCATGTCACAAGAATTTCTCTGCATAGGATGATGTGATGTCATTCGATGCATATGACAAATAAACAACTTTGACTTTGACTTTGACTACTTAAGTGTAGGCTGTATATTGGCCATGACTAGACAGCAAATGCTAGACGTTTCTCATCAGGTCCCACATGTCTCAGTCAGACATCAAATAAGTAAAATATTGCCTTTAGACGTAGTGTTTAGTACTTATTCAAACATTGTTTACCCTTGCAAAACTTTGTTCAACTCCTGGCTGCTGATGTGCGGCTGCTGCGGAACTCCAGTGCATTCAGTCAATATAGAGAGTGTGGAGTTATCAGGTTTACTGATAGTTTGAGGAGCGACCAAGATTTACACAAGCTCTTTTTATGAACTTCCATTGGCTAAATATTTGTAAAACAGACAGAAAGACGTAAAGGGTGACAAATAGCATTGATTTATTGAAGAAGAAAAAAAACACCACCACCTCAAAAAAGGGCACTTCAGAGTGTAAGGGCAAAAAGGGCATGTGCTCTGCACAGGTTGAGCCCTACCTGTGCACGTGCCTGCTCATCAGACTCTGATGTTTTACCTTTTGGGTCACACAGAGTGAGACTAACCTCAACCCAACCCTGAAAGGGAATCTTTGTGCCATTGGCTGTCCAGAATTTGCTCACTATTTAACAATTCACTGACTGGATGGATTTTTTGCCTCAGGTAAATTTTGGGACTTCCATGCCTCACTCATGACTGATACTTGTGCCCCTGTGTCCCACAGACCTAAAGTCTTAACCTTATTCATTTTGCACCAGACAAGACACTTTCGGCCTACCAGCTGTGCTACTCATTTGTATTTTGTACCAGTATTATCTGAACCAGAGGATTGGTCTTTCTGCTTTTCATTTGACTTCAAAGGTTTTCATTTGACTGAGGAGTGGGCAATTTTGGCCTTTTTTTCCTGCCTTTCCTTTTTTTGCCTTTTTTTCTGCCTTTTTCTTCATGCTTTCTATTTAGCAATTTCATTATCAAATAACTCAGCACATTGCATCCGGGGGATAAGGGAATATATTCCTTAATGTATTGATTTTTATGAGAAGTGTATATTTATCATATTTCTCCCCCTAACTAGAACCATGTAACTTGCCCTGTTAAGATGTGTTTGGTTGAAATAGCTTTAGATTTCAGTAAATATGAATCCTAATGCTGCAAATTTAACAAATGACCATTTTCAGTTCTTTACAACCTATAAAATGTTTTTGAAACTGTGTTGCATAATAATTTCGAACAGTGCATGTTAGACCCCTTTGATATCACCTTCACAATTCTTGCATCCATTGAATTTGAGTTCATGGAGAAATTCTGCTTGAACTTCTTTGCAGGATATTAGAATAGCCTCCTAGATTTGTTGTTTTGATGCAAACTGCCTCCCACCCTCATAGATCTTTTGCTTGAGAATGCTCCAAAGTTTCTCAATAGGGTTGAGGTCAGGGGAGGATGGGGGCCACACCATGAGATTCTCTCCTTTTATTCCCATAGCAGCCAATGACACAGATGTATTTTTTGCAACATGAGATGTCATGCATGAAGATGATTTTGCTATGGAAGGCACGTTTTTTTTGTACCATGGAAGAAAGTGGTCAGTTAGAAACTCTGTATACTCTGTATAACTCTGTATGCAGGGACCCTACAGGGGCCTACTAGCTCTCTTCCAATGATTCTGGCCCAAAACATGACTCCACCACCTTTTTGCTGATGTTGCAGCCTTAATGGGACATGGTGTTTATCTACCAACCATTCACTACTCCATCCATCTAGACCATGACATTGTAGTTAGGGAATCAAGGGATTACCATTAATATGCACATGAAATTAATACATTAATAATTGATATATTTCCTTTTCCCTTCAGGCAATGTTCTGAGTTAAACAGATAAATAATGTGCTTAATGAGAAGCCTGGAGAATGATCTTATTGATCTTATTTGCCTTGTAGATATTTATTATCTATAAATCTGACTCCATGTGTTTATGTGTTAGCTAAGCAAGTTCAACCAGAGCCTTGCGGGCGTAAACTTGGAAGACGCCAGGTAGCTAGCCTGGCCACTCCGAGCCACACTAAATACGTATGTACGGTCTGACCTGTCCTCACGGAATACGCCTGCAACAGCCGTGTGAGATCTAAGGTACATTGACTCGCTCCTAAGATCAGAAATGCTTCCGGAAGCTGAACTGCATAATAGGGGCGAGGGATAAAGAATGCCCAGGGGTGGGCTGAACTTTTCTCCCCGGTCAAATTGCAACACAAAATCCCTTCTTGAGGCCGGCTGAAGGGCCCCGCTGCAAGTAGCTTTACGTCTCAATGATTACACGGTAAGCCTGGACTAGCTTACTAGCTAGGCAAGTGTGTGTGTCATAAATGAGCAGAATACTAGTGAATGTAGTTAACAAGGAAGCAAGCAACACCCGAAAATCTCCTCCGGAGATTTACTGTGAATAACTGTAGTAGACTCAGACAGAACTCGATATACATAAAATTACATTTAATTCGAGTTAAAGAGCATAAGAAATACAACACTACAACCGGACAATGAAATACAAGTTACATACCCAGAATAGTTCACGTTTTGAAATCCTTCGGCCTACCAAAAACTACAATTATCATAGCAATCTAAACACACAGCTAGGGCAAAAAGCTTGCCCGGAGAATCGTTAACAATTTGAACTTAACTAACAACAAAGCAATTTAACCTTCCCGCTCAGGTGACCCCCACTCTCTTCATTGCATACCAAATGGTAATCACTTCACTTGACCAGGGTTAGAAGAAACAGAATCTTACACCTCCCAATCTTACACAAATCGGGCTCGCCCCGATCATATCAAACATGTTTGATTGTTATCGGGATGAGCAAGATTGTGATTAAGTCAGTACTGATGCAATAGCCAATAGGAAACAAGTCTACGACGAGACCAAAGTGCAACGCGGATCCGTTAGACTTCGGAGATGGAGGAACATCTCATTTAGTTTTCACTTTGGATAAAAATGTGTTGTACACTACCTTATTATTTGAGATTATTTGTTTCACTTCTTTTGAATGGAATTTCCCCAATCCAGAAGTGTAACCCAATATATAAAGACGCATTAGGCACATTTGGTAAAAGGTGGAAAATTACAATACAGAGCAATATCGTAAAACAAAGTGAAATTGTTATGGCAGTAGTTTGTTGATGGATGGGTAAACGTATGCAAACCCTGTATAAAATTATTTTTCAGTATCTATTTAGTTTACATCCGCTATCCCGCTTCCGATCTGCTGCGTAGATCACGTGAGGCGCTTCCTCTGGCACGATAATCTTAATAACATTGTCTAGTGTGTGATGCGCCATGATTTTCAAATATTTTAGTGTGAGCATGTTTAAGATTTGAGGGAAGAAAATCTGCAAAGATGGTTTTAAAGTGTGTGCTGCAACCAGATTTTAAAATCGGTTAGGATTTAAAAACTCCTGTAATGTGAGCCAGGCATAAGAGTGCTCCTGAATGCAAACCCAGGTGTGTTGAAGATGTCGTGTCTAATTAGTTAAGCCAAGACACGGCAGGCAAAAACATAGATTTTTCATGCAGTGGTCAATTTTGAGATTTTGGGCTAGTTTACTCCTTCAATGTGTGTTTTTGTTATGTTCAGCTCCCTCAGGGGGGAGTGGGATGCCACTACCACTGTCCAGGGCCGCCCCGCGGCCAGCAAAGGAGGTATGGGTGTCGTGGACGTAAGCAAGGACACATAAGCAAAACTGGCTTTCTACATAGGGCTTTTATTATGCCAAAGCAATAGGCAATGTAATAGTAAAAGAATACAAATACAAAATATACATTAAGATGTTTATTTCATTACATTTTTTTTACTTGTGGTGGTAAGTTTCTCCCGAATTTACCAAGAAGTTAGCATTCCAACGCGACATTCCGAGTTTCGCCTGTATACTGAAGTCTGTCATGCCCAGTGTCATTGTAAAGCTCTGAATATCCTGCACAACTCTATGTAACCCAAATAAGGGCATTTTCTTTCTATATGCACTACCGCCGCTACGTCATAGAATGTCTCTGAACAGATTCATGCCCACTTATAGGGGAATAACAAACCGCCATACAGTCAATGACAGTATGCATACAGTATCGGATCGAGAAAGTGGACTACAACATGCCAAAATGTCGTTTTGTGGTTGGATGCACCAATAATGTTAGGAAAAAAAACTAATTTGAAATTCATTATTTTGCCATGTAAAAATAAATATCCAGAAAGAAGGGAATTCAGGTTGACACACTAACGCTGACGTACAGCTAGCTATATGTTGAGAAGACTATCTCCACACACTTATGTTTGTGGACAACATTTCATATGGGTAGGCCTAAAAAAGTAATATTCAGTGACATGTAAAGGGATGATAACGGGATGGGTGGAAATAGGTTGACATAATCATAGCTAATGTCAGCATCTTGTGATTACAAACATGCAACCATAAACATAGGCTACAGTTTATTTGTATTGCTGTCCAGAAAAGTGTACTCAGTACTCTAAATATAAAGAGATATATACATTTAAAGCTGTTTACTTTCAAAAACGAGGTAAAATCATTCACTCGCTTAATACCTGGTGACTTTCTGAAAAAAGTTTGTGTTGCCGGCATAATAAAGTGTTGCCAGGCAAACGTGTCAGCCCCAGTGCGGTTACACCAATTTGACACGGGTTGAATGAAGAGACATGTTTTTAAATTCACCAAATTATGTTTGTGTATCTTTCACGCTCAATGGCAGACAGGGTGGACATATAATTACTTGACATATTAGTGATATCGTAAATTATTCACACCTGCCGGCTGAGTACAAACATTGTTTTGTGCCGCTATTTTGTATTGAAGTATAGTCAGAGTCAAGTTTAGCTTCCCCCAAAAAGGGGCGGTGACGAAATTTACAGTTAAGTTCCCGGATGTGCCGGTAGTACGTATAAGTAATCAATCGCGAATGTCCAAAGGGGGATTAATGCTAATGACAAAATCTCATTGGCTACTGCTGGTTTCTGTTAACGTGATTCGCTCAGATGCATCACATGGTGTACTCTGACACTTCCGTGTTTAGCTTACCGCAGGACCTTCAAAAAATTCCCCTAACACCACAACTTTCAAGAAAAAGATGGCAGCAAATGCTCTTTGCATGATGTGAAAAAGGAAAGCAATGTATTGGATTAGCTAAAAACCACCATGAAGCAGCACATCTGACCGTAAGCTGTCGTTGGGAAACCGGGGGGGTTTAATGACAGTGCCACTGACTGTGCGACAATTAGAGAGAGAGAGACACATAAAGAGGGGACATCATGCATGCTTGTATATACACACACACACACACACAAATTAACAGTAGGCTGCTCTTGTAGCCAGGTTGACACCAACGCACGCACAATTATTGATCTGTTGAATATTATAACATTATAGGATGGCCTTATTCTTTATAGTCAGTTAAGGTAAGCTTGTCCAAATGGCTGCTATGACTGCATGGTGTACTCTCTGGTCCATTTCTACTCAAGTGAAAATAAATGTACTCTATCAATAAACTCAACAAATAAAGGAACAGTTCTTGACAAAACATCCACACTAAGAATGCCTCAACTCATATGGGCCCGATGTCCAAAAACAGTCTTTGTGGGGAAAACCAGGGTGGAGGCTGCTATTTTTACTATTAAATGAGGGTGCCTCTGCCATGCTGGCTGTGATGGGGAAATTGTGGCTTCAGAGCACAGTCATGACTGTCAATGCAACGAAGGATGATGACATGGTGGATCTTAAAAGCCAATAGTGTCCATTCCACCAGTGCAAAGTAAAGATGTAAAAGTGTAAGCACAGCCAAAAAAGTGAAGACACCAGCAGGAGATGGAGGAGGTCCCTACGTATGGTTCTGGCATGGATATGTAGACTGTAAACTATGTAGACTATTGATAGTTATCAATAGTAAAACCAGATTAAATAATTTCTCAACATTTTCCTGAGATGTATTTACATACAGGGGCCTGTATTCCTCAAATATCCATGAAATAAGATAGCCTAAAGATTTCTCCACACTTAAGTAAAAACACATCTGGTCAATATGAACATGTTTTAACATTACTTTTAGTGTGGCAGAATTGCACTTTTCCACAGATGTGGAAGTTCACAACCCACTTTCAAATTTCCTTTTCATTTCCTTACATTATTCAAGGAATAATCATTTATATGATGCTTTAAATCATAAAAGTAAAATTTACCAGTGTCAAAATCCCTTGATTAATAATATACCAATATGTATTAGGAATTTAAATAAAATATAATAATTACAACCACATAAGTCAACTTTGTTAAAATAATGGATTTAGCAATAATTATGAAATACCAAAAATGTTACCATTTTCAACCTAGATAATGAAAAAGAACAAAAGTTGCATCTACCATGGCCATATAAGAACGGTACTGATAACTGAACTGCGGCTAGCATATGAGTATAATTAACCTATAGGAACATGCCCACTTGTGACACTTAATAAACAAAGTAAATCGACAATTAATCGATTAGAAGTTAGGTGTACACTTAATTATGCTTTCGTGAGTATGCTTTGAGGGAACGATAATTACCAAAGAAATAATGACAGACCATGAACGAAATATCACACCTTTTGCTCTCGATTACGAGTTTGGCTGTTCTTCGATTACATTTAACTGATGGTTGGAACTCAAAATAAATTGTGCATTAATGCCACCAACTGGAATTTCGCCACTGCCACCGCAAAGTCGAGAAAATACATGGACACTACCATCAGAAACGGGTGACCCGAAGCCATCAGTAATGAATATAACATTGTAGTTCAAATGATAAGAATAATATTATTTTAATATGATTTAATAAAATGTGGTATACTGTACCAATAATATATTTTAGCATAACGAGATTGGGGTGGTAAGTCTTTTTTGTAGGGGTGGCAGCTGCCACCCCTTGCCACCGCCAATGGATATATTCATAATCCCCCCTGTAAATGTCTTTTAATTTAATATATTAACAAAATGAAAAAATAAATTTGAACCTTGTGTTTTTCAATAGTCAGATTCTTCGCTTCAAAATATATGTAAATGAGCACATATTTAATTAGATGTAGCCAAATTAGCATATTTAAACATACCTTTACAGAAAACTTGCAAAACTTTTTACTCCTATTCATGTGAGTAATCAACTGGTAAGGTTTCATGGTGATATCTGTAAGTTAAAAATGTTCCCCTACTCACCAGTAGTGTCTTGCCTTAAGTAAGAAGAAAATTAAATGATAGCATTTTCAAATGAGCAAATAGACTTTGTCTGTTTCCAAACATGAAACCAATTTATTCTTATAAGATTAGAACCAGAACATTCATGGCAACAAACCTTTATAACAAAAGCATGGCATCACATTACTATCACCTTCTCATTGGTTAATTTTCCCACCTTTCCAAAACTGTTATCTTGCTATGCCCACAATAACCCCAACATTGTGTTAGTTCTGTCTTAACTCCAAGTTCTCCAAACACTGTTGAAGCATCTGGCTCTCTTTACAACCCTATCTGATGGTCACAGGGTAATAAAATGACCTTAGCCTCAGTTATTATAAGCAGACACATTCCTGCCCCTAAACAGCCCTCTCACATTTCAACAGATGCAGAAAGAGCCTGTTTTTACAAGTTAAACATTTTACATTCAATTGCCGCATTAAGCATTCAATTATTTGTAATATAATGATCTCATCTTCTTCAACTTGTTAAGGCCTCTTCGAAAACGTGCTTAAAAGGCAATTCATTAATTAATTTAGAACACCATTTGAATATTAACTCTGATACAGTATTTCTTTCATTCACTCCGTCAACGACAACCCCATTCGACGGGTTGGCTATTGAGTAAAGTGGAAAAGGTGCTAAAAACAAGGTTGTAACACGTGTTGTAGCCTAGAAGTTTGATCAGAATCAATTTTGATAGTTGATTTTGTCATAGCTTCTTGGTACATAACTGCTACCGTAGTTGCAACACGCATTTAAAAAAAAACGAAAATACAACTTCAGCGCTAGATGGGAGAAATTCCGGCACAGTGTACCTTTACGTTAACTCCTCCAAGGACGGTCCCAAGCCCGGCTGAAAAAGGAGGGTTGGGTGTAGGGCTAGCAACCTTGCCCCAGAAAACACTACCTGCTACAGAAATGTCAACAAGGAATCAACAAGAAAACTCAGCCCTGGGAAAACTCAGCCCTCCACTAAGTGCATATTAATTGTATTCTTCTAATCTCTGACTAAACTATCTTAAAGTACACAGAAAGACCTCACCATTCTGATGGGAGACCTCAACGCCAAGATAAGAACAGATAACACTGGATACGAAGAAGTCATGGGGCGCAATGGATTAGGAAACAAGAATGAGAATGGGGAGAGGCTAGCAACTTGGTAATCGGGGGCAGCGTTTTTCCTCACAAGAACATCCAGAAAGCCACATGGGTCTCTGCAGACCACATATCAAAGAATCAGATTGACCGCATCTGTATCAACAAGAAATTCAGAAGGTCCATGCAAATGTGAGAGTAAAGAGAGAAGTGGACGTGGCCTCAGACCATCATTTAGTGGTGGCCAGTCTAAAGCTGAAATTAAAGAAAAATTTGACAAAAGCTCACAAGACAATACAGAAATACAATACCACTTTCTTGAGAGACACTTCCAAGCTACAAGAGTTCAAGTTAACCCTCAGCAACAAGTTTCAAGTATTACAGGAGCTGCTGGAAGAGGAAGGTCTCCTTGAGAGCAAATGGAAATGATTTAAAGAAGCAGTTACATCAACATACCAGGAGGTTCTTGGCTCCTAGAAGTACCGCCATAAAGAATGGATCTCTGTTGACATGCTAAGCAAGATTCAGGAAAGAAAGAGCAAGAAGATGGCCGTCAACAACAGTCGAACAAGAGCAGAGAAAACCAAGACGTTAGCAGGGAAGTACAGTAGACATGAATGCCGGTCAAGGACAAAGAAGGAAAACCAATCGTGGGTGACCAAGAACAGAGTAACAGGTGGAAAGAGTATTTCAAAAAACTTTGAATAGACCAACACTGAAAAATGCACCAGACATTGAACCTGCCGACAGGTACCTACCTACAGAGGACAGCCCACCCACAAGAGAAGAAATTAGGATGGCCTTCAAGTAGCTCAGGAACAGTAAAGCAGCAGGACCAGATTGCATCCCAGGTGAGGCGCTGAAGTCTGATATAGAAACAACAGTGGGAATGCTCTACCCACTATTTCAGAAGATCTGGGAGGAGGAACAAACACCAATTGACTGGAAAGAGGGATACCTTATCAAGATTCCAAAGAAAGGAGACATTAATAATTTCACAAATTACAGAGGGATCACGCTGCTATCAGTGCCCTGAAAAGTATTCAATAGTGTTCTACTGAACAGAATGAAAGACACAGTCAACTCTACTTCGTAAAGATCGATCCTGCACGGACCAAATTGCAATGCTGCAAATTATAATTGAACAGTCGTTACAGTGGAAGTCACCCCTGTACATCAACTTCCTCGACTACGAGAAGACATTCGACAGAGACCCTATGGAAGCTCCTACATCATTACGGGATACCTGAAAAAATCTCCACCATTATCACGAATTCATATCAGTGTCTAAGCTGTAAAATGATAGAGGTAGCCTGGGAGATCCTTGACAGATTTCCGGCAAATTAAGATTTGCTCAGCAAGTCAGTCTGGCCAAGAGCACATTCAAGCTCATTTCCAATTTCCAAATCGAGGCACCAATCACAACCGTTGAGGCAGGCTTTACACAATGACGATAGTGCAGCTATATACTGTCAATGGTTGAAGCAGACAATTACAACGATGGCTGCCGCAATGGAACATCCGGAATATCACTTGTTTAAATCCGCTATCGCGTCTGTTTTAAGCGATTTGAAAGTTTCCTTTTCGTTAAAAACCGAGCAAAGACCTTCATATCTAAAAAAATATATTGTTGCAGTCTTGCCGACTCGATTCGGCAAAAGTCTGATATATCCAATTGCGCCGAGAGGCATTTGAGCGGTGTCCGTTGGTGAGGCCCCTTTGGAAATAGGCTGTGAATAAACCTTGCCCAGACCTAGATCTTTTGATCCGGTGCCAATTTCGATACCTCAGTTTTGATGCTGGTTCCTTAACAATACTTTTTTTGATACCATATTTTTTTTATCCATTTCAAAATCAACAGAATACAGTAAACCCAAAACCTTTAATTTCCACCTTAATTGTTTATCAGTAAAGCACAAAACATAACAATATAATGTTTCATTCTTTTTACTGACAATAACAGTAAAAAGGGTTATCCAGGCTAAAAGACGCTATATTTGTAAAGAACTCCCTTTATATCGATAGCTTGCTCACCTCCACCATGGGTCCATCACTTTCGAAAAAGCTAGCAAACTTTAAACAATAGCCGCTTTCCAACCAAGTAGATACAGGAATGTAGTTATAGGAACAGTCCACTTCTAAACAGTTCTACTAACTACTCTTCCCCAAAACCGGTTTTGCTATTTGCATTTGCACTGGTCAAGTGGCCATAGGAACTGGTAGGAGGGATAAGGGAGTGAAAAGCACCGCAACAGTCTTTTATAGCGTTGTCACTTGACTTTAGCGTAGGGCCACATACAACAACATTTCACAGTTGAATGTTTTTGTAACACTGGGTGTATGATTGGAGATGTATGCGGATGATCTGGTTGTTTTCAGCTCAAGTAGTGCTGGGTTCCTTCAGCGGCTTGCTGTTTGTTTGTTTGTTCAGATTACGAGGCTGAAAACGACATCAAATACAATTTAAAAAAGAGTGTTGTGTTTATGTCCTAATAACCGAGTTCGAACCGCAGCGTTTAAAAACTAGGCTGGAGTAATAGAAATTGAGTAGCTACTTAACAAAGAAACACAAAAGACGAAGGCTCCAGCATGGTATTATACGCAACAGACAAACGAAGCGACCGGCATAATTTATAACCCCTGTGACTGCTCTGTGGCACAGATCTTATCTTTCCTAGGAAATGTTCCCTCTTGCTGCCAATGTGAAGGGATTGAAACTTTCTGGTATGGTCTTCCTATTCCTAACATCAGGGTGGACACGTGCAGAGCCTAATGTGAAGGGGGAAATGGACAGAGCTAACTAGAGCAACCTGCTAGCAGCACAAGCTAACATACATAGAGTAGTCAACGTTACGGGGAAAATAATTGAGTTTCGATTGTCGATCGAAATGAGCGCAAGAACGGCAGTAGTAAACCTATGTGTTCAGTTTAAGTAGTGAAATTACACTTATCTGTCAAGTATTTCCAAAATTTGTAACCTTACCGTTACGTCGGAAAAACAAAGATGCTGCCTGGTCAAATAGTAACGTTATAAACTGCATACAACTGCAAGTATCTTCAGAAATCTTCTGCATGGGGGTGGTGTCTCTTTCACATGACGTGTTTTAAGTTGCGTTTAGCAGCCAATCGCCGGTGACTTTGTAATTACACGCAAGTATGATAAATGATTATTGGCTTAGACGCTTTTGGGACCGAAAATTGGCACCGAAAGATAAATACTTTTTCGATACTCGATAGTATCTAAGTATTTCGGTCGGTGCCATAAAAGTATCGATGTTCGGTGCCCAGCCCTACCCAGACCCACTCTCAGTTACAACTGAGAAGGGTCTGGTGTCAACCAGGCTAACAGAGGGCAACTCAGATACATTTTGGGTAAAAACAGGCATCAGGCAAGGATGTTTACTCTCGCCATTTCTCTTTTTACTGGCGATCGACTGGATTATGAAGCTCAGAGGAGTGGAATCCATTGGACACCTTGGAAGCAGTTAACAGATTTGGACTTTGCAGATGATTTGGCCCTACTATCACACACCCAGCAGATGCAGGAGATTACAACCAGTGTAACAGATACCTCCGCACAAATTGGCATCGACTTTCACAAAGGCAAGAGTAAGATCCTCAAGATCAACACAATCACAACTAACCTGACCACACTTGACAGAGAAGCACTGGAGGAGGTGGATGCCTTTACCTACCTTAGTAGCATCATCGACAGGCATGGATGCCAAACAAAGGATAGGGAAAGCACAAACAGCTTTCACACAACTGCGGAACATATGGAGATCTAAAGAACTATCAACCAAGACCAAAGTCAGGATCTTCAATACCAATGTAAAAGCAGTTCTTCTATATGGAGCGGAAAACAACAATTGCCATCACAAAGACACAAGTCTTTATTAACAACTGCCTACGCAAGATACTAAATATCCATTGGCCAGAGACCATGTCCACCATCAAAAAAAGCACACCAACGCCTTAATTTTCTGAGGAAGCTGAAGTGGGTAAGGCTGGATACCAACATCCTCAGCTCCTTCTACAGGTGTGTGGTAGAAAGCACCCTGTCCTCCTGCATCACAGTATGGTATGGCAGCTGTACAGTGGCAGAGAAGGAGATGCTGCAGAGTGTGGTAAGGCCTGTACAAAGGAGCATTAGTTGCGACCTACCACCCCTTTCAGACATTTACACAAGCCGATGCAGGGGCAGAGCGACCTGCATTATGATAAATTCCTCACACCCTGCACATGGACTGTTTTCCCACCTTCCCTCAGACAGAAGGCTGCATAGCATACAGGCAAGAACCACCAGGCTGAAGAACAGTTTTTACCCGGATGCGGTCAGACTGATGAACTCCTCCACATTAGCCGCTTTCCGAAACAAGTAGTTACAGGAACGTAGTTATAGGAACAGTCCACTTCTAAACAGTTCTACTAACTACTCTCCATCAAAACCGGTTTTGCTTTTTGCATTTGCACTGGTCAAGTGGCCATAGAAACTGGTAGAAGGGATAAGGGAGTGACTCGAGCACCGCAACGGTCTTTTATAGCGTCGTCAGTAGACTTTAGCGTAGCGCCACATAAAACATTTTACAGTTGAATGTTTTTGTTACACTGGGTGTATGATTGGAGATAAGTGTGTAAATCATCTTATGAATGATCTGGTTGTTGTCAGCTCAAGTAGTGCTGGGTTCCTTCAGCGGCTTGCTGTTTGTTTGTTCAGATTACGAGGCTAAAAACATACAATACAATTTTTAAAAAGTGTGTTGATATGTCCTAATAATGGAGTTCGAACCGCAGCGTTTAAATCTAGGCTGGAGGCATAGAAATTTAGTAGCTACTTAGCAAAGAAACACAAAAGACGAAGGCTCCAGCATAGTATTATACGCAACAGACAAACAAAGCGACAGGCGTAATTTATAAGTTGGACCAATCAACGTAGACCTAGGAAAAAAGGCAAAGACCCTGCTCTACAGTAGGACCTAAAAGAGTTATAGGAACCGCGGTGTGAGGAACTAAATAATCCCGCACTTTCTTCTATCGGAACACAAGAAAAAATGGGTAATGGGAACGTTATGTTCTAGGAACTGCAAAAATCCCTGCAGTCGGAAAGCGGCTAAAGCCACGCCCTTGAGTTTATAGCACTGCATTGTATTCATTGCTCCTATTCTGGAACTGTCCTTGCCAAACAAATAAATATTTATTCAATTTTTTTTTTTTTTTTTAAAAAGGATAGGGCCTATGCATAAAGAAATGTTTTCTTTAATAAATAATTAAAATTAAGGAATAATCACTATAGTTGTTGGTCAGCACAGAGACCTGAGTTCTTATTTTGTTCTCCTCAACCTTCCTTGTTATGAGAGAATGACAAATAAATTATCCCTCTACAACAATGAACTCTGGAATACAACCAACCAGATGCCTGTAGAAGATGAATATAAAAAACGACGTTGGAGATGGATAGGGCACACTTTACGTAAACCAACAGACAGCATCAACAGGCAAGCCCTAACATGGAACCCACAAGGCAAGCAGAAAAAGAGGCAGACCAATTAACACATGGCGCCGAGAACTGGACGCAAATCAAGATCATGAAGATGACCTGGAACTGACTGCTTTTCCTCAGAAGATGAAGACTGCGAAGATTATACCTATTTTTAAAAAAGGGGAAAAACATTAGTTTAATAATTATCGACCTGTATCTATACTTTCACAGTTTTGTAAATAATAGAAAAATGGTTTACTTATAAATTAGACCTATTTCTTGAAAAAAATAATTTGCTTTATGATTATCAATATGGATTTCGATCGAATAGATCAACCGCTGTTGCACTAATTCATTTAACTGATGAAATTCTTGATGCAATAGACAAAAAACAGTATCTTGTAGGTATATTCCTAGACTTACAGAAAGCGTTTGATACTGTTAACCATAAATTATTGTTAACAAATTTACAAAATTACAGATTAAGGGGTCTGACATACAAATGGCTTGAAAGTTATTGAAGTAATAGAAGCCAATTTTAAAACCATAAATCAAGCTGCAAAACTGTTGTATGCGGAATTCCCCAGGGATCGGTAATTGGCCCTAAACTTTTTATATTATTTATTAATGATATATTTGAGGATTCCAAAGAGATGAATTATTTGTTATTTGCTGATGACACAACTGTGTTCAAGACCGGGACAGATTTAAAAGAATTGATGGACAGTATTGAAAGGGAAATGACAGAATTAAAGAAATGGTTTGATTGCAGTAAACTGTTTTTAAACTGGGATAAGACAAATATGTTTTTTGGTAATAAGGGAAAAAGAGAATGTACAACATTAGTTATTGAGGAGGTAAATATTGAATGTGTTTCAGAAATCAAATTTTTGGGAGTTATCCTAGATAGCAAACTGAGCTGGAAATCTCATATTGATTATATCAGAGGTAAAATTAGTAAAAGTGTTGGTATTCTCTATAAGGTAAAATATACATTAGATGAAGCTTCATTACAGCTTCTATACTTAACCTTTATTGCTCCAAATTTGACGTATTGTATAGCAGTATGGGGTAATGCTTGCTCCAGTTATACAGAAAGGTTGTTCGTATCTCAGAAGAAAGCTTTAAGAATTGCGACTGATAAAGGGTTTCGAGACCACACTAACAAACTTTATAAAATTGCAGACTTTGAAATTTAAAGAACTGGTCAAATTCAAAATACTACAAATTATGTGGAGTGAAAAATAATTTGGTGCCAGTACATATAAAAAATAAGTTCATGTTAACCACAGATAAGGAAAATAGAAGAAATTGACATTTTTGTGTACCGTATTCATGTACTTCACAAAAGCAAAGGGGGTTTCTTGTAATCGGGATTAGTTTATGGAACTCTTTGAACATTGTTTAGAAATCATGTAACATGTTTGTTGAATAAAAAAAATGCACTTGATAAATATGAAGGAAGTGAAGTATAATGTACAAATTGGAAACTGTCAATTAGAAGCGAAGTAACACTGCACATAAAAAAATAAATACATAAAAAAAATAATACATTATATATACATAAGCAAGCCCTCTGTTCTGTGTTAACTCAGGTTACTGAAAAAAAGGGGGCATTTAAATATAAGACTGTCTTTCTTATGCTCCCATTCAGTATTTTACCATTATTAAATAGTAATAATAATAACTGTTATTATTGAATTGTTGATGTGATATATTTTTGTGTTATTTTATTGTATTTGTAATAACATCAGGACTGAATTAAGAACTTGATTGATTGATTGATAGACAGAGACTCTTGGAGATCCCTTGTAGACTACCTATGCCCCAGTAGGAGCAGCCAGGCATACAGAAAGTACCTTTAAGTTGCAGAAATGGACAAAGGCTGACCTTAAAGATCAGTTTGACAACTGGACAACAGGATAAGTGGGATAACATAAAATGTTCAGTAAAGATGCCGCCTAGCAACGAGAACTAACTTACTGTTAACCTAGCAGTGACAGGACAAATCCCACCCCATGTAAAATTGGGCCAATAGGAAATTAGTATTGTTTTGAATGTGACAATATTGATTATAAAGATGGAGACTGTTTGTTTAGGAATTGTCATGGGAGAAGCGAGGAAAGTGCACATGAAAATTGTCAACTCAATGTGTGTGTAATGTAAAATAATTAAGCTTGTTTAATATTGCAAACTCCTGATATTTTTTTGGATATGGAATAATTAGTAAGGTGGCTATAATTTAGCCATGACACTGGCAATGTTGTTGCTGTAAGAAACAAGAACCTGTTAAAATATTTAACAGAATTGTTAAAACAAATTACTAGATAATTTAATTAAAACTCAGGAAGCAGATTAGCATGCTTAAATAGGAAACTAATACACTCAGATGGGTCAATTATTTTACATTGGACAGATTAGGGTGAAAAATTTGAGAACAAATAGCATCACAAACATTTTTATTTAAAGACTGATATAAAATAACTTTACAGAAATTATAAATTACATTATTATAATCATAAATAATGACATACCACTCACAACTGATTTTAGAGTGCAGAAGTCAATGATCATATACTTTATTGCTTTACAATGCCATCAAGAGGTCACCAATTCCCTAGATCAGTGGTTCTCAAAGCTCTCAGAAGAACCCAAGTCAGACCAAATATTCAATTTATCCCAGAGCTAGCACACACAGATCAACTACTCAGAGTCATCAAGCCAGTACCTGCTTGAATCAGGTGAGCTAGTTCAGGGCTTAAACAAAATAGTGAGATGAGCAGGTGTCCCCAAAAAGAGGTTTGAGAAACACTGCCCTAGATACACATTTAAACCTTGTTTAACGAGGTTCATAACCCCCACCCCAAATCCCATCCCACACTTTTAACTTACAATAAAACTTACAAAAAACAAGTATACACTTCCCTCTGTAAGTACTCAGACAGTAAAGCTACATTAAGGTATATTAATATATGATTCAAAGATGAATTAGGCAAGAGTACAGACCTTTTTTTCTGGCAATTAAAACAAGTATGACTTAACAACAAAGAATGACATTTTCAAAGTTTCACCCCCCTCACTTAATGCAACAACAGAAAGTATGAAGACATTGAAACGAACGCAAATGCAAGAAATTTAAAAGCCTGTATATAGTAACAAATCCCTTGCAATAACAGTAATCATTTGGTGACTAATTGACATCACCAAACTCTTTAGTGTTTCCTGCATTGCTTTACTGCAGCAGGGGTACACGTGTGGAAGCTGCACCCAAACTCATCCAGCTTGTGCCAGCTGAAAATAGCCGACCTTACCAGAATTATCACTTGAATTTTCACTGGTTTTTCGTTATAAATCACAATCTATAATCTAAACTCCAAGTTTCGTGCACGTGAGCGAGTGTCTTGTCCCAATTAACGCCCAGAATTACCTATATTTGGTCACTGAAATGATCCAAATTAATATAGACACTGCAATGACGCCAAATCGAAACAAAAAAAGTCCTAGTACGTGATAACACTTTCAGGTGTTATTCTCAGGAGCAGTTATATTGCAGATATCTCAGTTTGTTGACTCATACAAAATCGTAGTTATGTACTTATGTAAAACGTGAGAGGTTATATTTGGATTTATTTTTCACAATCTTTTCAATTTGAAAGATTTGAGTTTCTAATTTCTCCAATTTATGTGCGTACGCATGGGTCAAAGAGTGCGTGGAGGACTGCAAGTTCTCACTTTAAGTTTGTTTTTTAAATCCCAAAGTTTGCTTAGAAATGAGCGTATGCATTATTTTGTGCGTACGCAAAGTTTAAATGAGCTCCCAGGTAATTGTTCTGTCCTCAACTGCTGTTTTATTTGGCTAGGCTAATTATTGCCGATTGATTTAACAGGACATTCTAAACTTTTGATTTGGCTATGCCTAACTTTTGTGCTACGGTTCTGAAGGAGCACTTATATTTTTATCATCCAAATTTCTTACTTTCCTTCAAAGACCAGCTCTCTATTTAGGATTATGCCCACTGACACCAAATGCATAACCAAAGGCTAAAAGTTGAGGATGGAAAAGACTCCACATTCACAGCATTTATTTGTCAACAATCAGTGCAACTGCAAACACTCGATCAATAAGAAATACCTGTGAGCCAAGTGCTCCAAACATATGCTTGCATAACATAGCTGGATGGAACTCAGTGCTGTTGTCCTGAGTTGGTAAAACAGACATAAATAAGAGCCAGTCTGTACTTCTGCCCTTATTTCATCTTTGAATTGTATTTACCTATGCATTGACTTAACTGTCTAAACACTTACAAAAGGCACTGTAAAATATAGAGGGGGTCCTGAAAACAATTTTCAATATACAAAGAAAAGAAAGTCTGCCAAAAAGCGGTCTTCGGATCAGCTCTAGTCCTGTTCTTTATTTTGACCAGAACATATATCAGATTCTGATCAAATTTGTCAAGTTCTGCATACGCTTCCCACTCACCCATGCATGTTTCCATCTTCCTACCACCACATTTCCATTTTGACCTGAGTGTTCAGTAATGCAGTAATCTTTTTCCCATTGCAAGAAACACTTAATTTCTGAATGGGGAATTCCAGAAATGTATCAAGAGAACTGGATCTGCTGCACTCCTGGAATCTGGAAAATAGTAGGTAACATGTATATATTTTCACACTTCATTATCAGGTGAAAGCCATAGTTAATCCAAGGTGTTTCATCTGTGTTTTAGAATCATGGATTTATTGTGTTCTGTGTGTTGTGTTGGTGAGTCAGATGGCCCCTGTGCACATTGGGTTGTCCTCAGGGAAGTCTGGGACAGGACGCGTGTGCCACTGCAACCTGCGCCCCGACTGAAGGTGCAACTCATCACTCTCACGTGGTGTAAATGAGTACTTGCATTGTGCATGTAGACTGATGAGTAAAAGCCCTTACCTGTTGGTATGAGGTGGTGTAAACCATGACGTTCTGTTGCTGTCCATCTGCAGTTATTATTCCAGCAGGCAACGGGGTTGCTGCAAGAGGAATAGATTTATACAAATGATTAGTAATGGGCAGTTTTTTCATTTTCATTTACTTTTTTTACTGACTCAAAAGTCGTGACACCTTTATTTAAGTGTCTCGTTCAATTGTGTGGGGTTCAATTGAAAGGCTGGAAACTTTATGGATTTCTATACAGAGTAGTTTTATTTAACGGTTAATTTGAATGGTGAGCGACTTATCATTCTTAAGTAGGGGGTGGCTCTGGCATCCCCCTGGCGTTACACAAATGAACGAGACTCGTGAACAACTGAGTTACTCAAATCAATTTGACTTTTAAATGAGAATTCAATCTTTGCTAGTAGGGGGGCTGGCCCAGGCATGAGACTTGTGAAAAAATTTGATTTGAACAATTTAAGCCCAGATTTGGGTTACTTAGAAACTTCAATGCATAATACAAACCATATTTACAGACTTGGAATGGCTCAGGGACAACAGGAAATGTTATTAGACCATACCTTACACCACTTAAACATGAAACACCATGTGGAAATGTGACTCTGTCCCGCAATTTTACAACAGTAATTGAATTAGCAGGCAGCGTCACCAATGCAAAGGTGAACATATATTCAGCCCTGCTGCGTTTGTTGGGTGTGACGGTGGTTCTGGAACTTGTGTTTTGTATGGATTTCGGGTCGGCCTTAACAACAACATGAAGTCGGCCCGTAGCCTTCTCCAGAGACTATTTGCTCCAGCTAACACTTCACTCACTTCACTCTATCGTGTCTGACAGCTTCCCAGAGGAATTACTATGCAAGCCTCCCTCCAAACATGAACATCCATCTGACAAGCTTGATAAATGAGGCCCCAGCTGTCTGATGTTTGGAAAGCATTTAATTTAGTTCTTAAAACCACTGGTGAATCCACGAAGAATGTAAAATGCAGAACAGGCCGCACATTTCTTTAAATATGATGGCAAGTTGCATTTTCTCTGCAGCAAGTATGCAGCTTGCCAGTGCACACACTTTATACAACACATTGTTGTAGCTTGTCTTAAAGTAGCTACAAGCCTTTGTAACCGTTTTTATTAACTGAAGCAAATGATTTACTGTCCTACAAAATGTGGCAAAATTTCTTGATCTAATTTCAATTAAGCTCTAGATAATATCAGTAAATTGGTAATTGCAGGCAGGGCAGAAAAATGATGATGACATGAGTCTGTTAAATGCCACACAGCAAGGAGTAAGTGTTTGTCCAATAACTGATAGGCCTAAATTTATAATTTAAGTTTACATGTATATCACTGGGTATGTGATCTATTGTAAATCATTGTTTTAACTTTATTGTACTTATCGCTACATAGTTTGTATAATTAGATTTTCCTACTAAGTGTCTTTTCAATAAAAACACAATTGACCTTTCGCCGGCCCCTCCCCCAAAACTGCCATTGTCCAATCACGCATCATAGCAACCGTTACAATGTGAGCAGGTCCGACAAAAATTGACTCCAAGCAGGACGGTAAAGCGGTGCGCCAACATCATTTGTAAATCGGACATTAGATATCCCGAGAGATTGTCTGGAGGAGTTGTGTTCTTTCCCT
>JACXGM010016395.1:0-20512 GCA_016801145.1 Umbra pygmaea | reverse complement strand
TATATGCATTGTACGTGGTTTTGATTTGTTAATTGTAATAATTATATGCATTGTACGTGGTTTTGATTTGTTAATTGTAATAATTATATGCATTGTACGTGGTTTTGATTTGTTAATTGTAATAATTATATGCATTGTACGTGGTTTTGATTTGTTAATTGTAATAATTATATGCATTGTACGTGGTTTTGATTTGTTATCATCAATTATTATTTGGGAAAATTATGATAGGGCGACAGTGGTGCTTAAACATGAAAACGAAATACAACCAATAAGAAATATCAGAAGGGGTTTAGCTTATGTTTTAAACATCCTTTTTTTGACTGTTCACGGCAGGCCGGATAAAGCAATTTGTATAGCATGTGGACACAGAAGTTAAATTAAGCAATTTACAAAATTACATGAAATGTCCTTCTGTATTTCAGAGATTAGCAAAACTGTGACAGTAAGTGTATCTTTTTTTTACTTGAAAAATTCCTTTGCACTGATATGAAAGATGAGGCCAAACTTTGTTTTAAAGGTGCTTCGCAAGCACTGATAATTAAAATTGTAAAAATTGTCTATTTTTTTAATTATTACATGACCTTGTCCCAGATAAAACCAGTGAGCCTCACCTCCTGTGCCCAGAACTTTAAGAATTATTACATGACCTTGTCCCAGATAAAACCAGTGAGCCTCACCTCCTGTGCCCAGAACTTTAAGAATTATTACATGACCTTGTCCCAGATAAAACCAGTAAGCCTCACCTCCTGTGCCCAGAACTTTAAGAAGCTCAAAGTTCTCCACACCAACTCTCTCAGAATGGCCTGTAAGGTTTGCTGGCAAGGACAGAAGGAGTAGTATCAGTGCATAAACCATGGCATCCATGCTCACACTCACTCACACACACACACACACACACACACACACACACACGTAAATTTATGTTCTATGGTGACAGCAAAACAAATTATTGGTGGTTTATCTTTGTTCATCA
Organism: Umbra pygmaea; assembly: GCA_016801145.1. NCBI lineage: Eukaryota > Metazoa > Chordata > Actinopteri > Esociformes > Umbridae > Umbra > Umbra pygmaea. The sequence goes on along the minus strand of JACXGM010016395.1, from coordinate 19,536 downwards.
TGTGCTGTGGTCCCTGATATCAGGGTTTTCTGATATACCGTACCATCACCACTCACAAGCACAACAATATGCACCAGATACTGTATGGAGACAGCTGAACAAAACTTGAATATACATCTCTGGAAAAAGTTTAGAGACCACTGCAAAATCATCATGGTGGTGGCAGATGGCTCAGTGGTTAGGAAGTGAGACGTGTGGTCGGAAGGTTGCCGGTTCAATTCCTGAGTGTGCCAAATATAGTTGTGTACTTGGGCAAGTCACTTAACCCTACATTGCTCCAGGGAGTTGTCCCTACACTTAAACTAAGTTGCTCTGGCTAAAATGTAAAATAAAGTGTTTCTATTGATGTGTGTTTGTGTTAAACTAACAGTTTCGTGTAAATCCATTAACTACTGACAACATTTCTTCTTTAAATAAAATGTATTGTCATTCAGAGCATTTATTTGCAAAAAATGACAACTGGTCAAAATAACACAAAAGTGGCAGTGTTGTCAACCTCAAATAATGCAAAGATAATAAGTTCATATTCATTGTTAAACCACACAATTCAGATGTTTTAACTTAGGAAGAGCTAAGTAATCAATATGTGGTGTAATAATAATAATTGTGTAATAATAATAATAATAATAATAGGCTTTTCTTGCGTCTTGGCATGCCCTCCACCATTCTTTCACACTGATGTTGGGTGACTTTATACCACTCCTGATGCAAAAATCAAGCCGCTCTGCTTTGTTTGATAGCTTGTAAACATCCATCTCCCTCTTCATCACATCCTAGAGGTTTTAAATTGGGTTGATTTAAGATAGATTTTCAGTGGTCTCTTATTTTTCCAGAATTGTTTTTTAAAACTGTTACTATTGTTGTTGTCTGACAAAATAAAAGTGGCCAAATATGTTATTGGCCGAATTACTGAACCTACAGTCAATAATTACAAAAAGCTAAAGCAGAGGGCTAGCACAATAGCTAAAATGACAGAGTGGTCATATTTACCCAAAAGGTAGTTATAGCTTCTTGAAATGTTATAACCGATTCAAATTATCAATTGTATGACAGAATCTTTAATTCTGATGGTTACTTACCATTGGTAATCTCATGTTTGACAGTGCAGGCTTTCTTCCGGATCCCTGTATCAGAGTCCTCGCTACTACTACTATCTGAGCGGTCCCCAGACATGTCTAATGTTGGTTCAATGCCTATCTTAAAACTAAAAATAGATAAAGATAACCTCGTATGTCTTTTTTAATATCACATGCACGCGAATTGACGTAATAAAAAAATAGAAAGTGGAGCCTTACTTAAAAATAATTTTGGGCTCTATTTCATGCTTTCTAAACATGTTTTTGTTGTTTTGTTTTCCAAACAATCTCTTTGCTGTACTAAATCCCCTAGACATCCTGCTGTTATGCATAATCTTCAGGCTTACATTGATTTTCACTGCGCCCAATAATCGTCCAAATTAGAAATCGCAGGCTTTACTAAAAGGGGGAAAACTATCACCAGCTACCTAACATAACTAGTAGTACTGTAATAATTAACGATTTGTCCTAATTCTGTAGATTGATAGCCAACTATGTCCATCGCCAAAGGTTGGTGTTATTTCCTACTACGACAGAAACTGCTGATGATTTCTGTGACACTGTTACAATGTAGCGCCGAACTGACCAAACAGCGTTAAGCTGGCTACATAGTAGCAAGTGGCCTATCTCTTGTAAACGAGATAACGTTACAATTTTTAGCAATATATTTTGGCAAAATAAAGTCTGTTTTAAAGGTACTGGATAGTAGCTACACAGTCAGAGACGCAATGTTACTTATCTTATATTCTCCAAGTCAAGGAAGCCATGTAAAGGCTCGTAACTCCACAACCTATCTGGCTATATTTCTAGTTTGTTATCCTGGTCACAGCTAGAAAGCTAGCTAGCCTTCATAGTGACTGCTGGTTCATCTTCATGTCATATCGAGCGAACTGTGTATACTATATCGCGAATAACTATTTGATCTTGTTTCATTTCGGTAGGATGTTAGCTACTCACGCTGAATATGTTTACGTTCTGTAGGTATTTGACAACATTGATTAAAAAAGAAGCTTTAGCTATCTGGCTTTCAACTGAGCAGTCCGTAGTACGGAAGCCGCAATGTTACAGTTATACAAACTCTGTATCGAGAGTTTGCGTTTAACGTTGTTTTAACCAAAGTCGATTGTCGGACAACTAGTAAGCTACTAAAGCTTTTACACAGGCAGAAATAATATAAAAATACAGTAAAGCGGAGGTCAAAAGTGTAATTAAAGCAAAAACAAATGCTAAATGGCAGTTTTTGTGGGATAATGAACAATCTGGGAGACACCTGTATAGCATTCAAGGACAAGTGGGGAAGAACAGGAATACATACAGATGTAAGCAAGAAGATATGGTGTCCAGAATGAGGCTAGGACATACAAGATTAAATGGAACATTATTTAAAATGAAAAAGCATGTTGATGGAAGGTGTGAATATTGCAATAGTCAAGAAACCATAGAGCATGTGATTATGCATTGTCCTAAGTACCGTCGATCCAGACAAAGATTGGTGTCACAACTTGGTGAAATCCAGATGGCATTAAATTTACATGATATACTGCAAAAAGGATCTGGTGAAATTTGTTTTAAATTTTTATTTTATTTTTTGAAGATAACTGGGTTATTTGTAAGGATTTAAGAAAGTGTAGGTTGACCTCTTGATCCACACTCCAGTCCAGAAGGTGGCGGTAATGCTCCAAACACTGGTTGCCAACCGCCATTCAAAGACACAAGAAGAAGAAGAAGACGACGAAGAAGAAGAAATAATATAATATGGTTCTACAATCTGGTTTTTGAATAATATAACCAGATCATGACAATAACTTGGCAAAAGTTTAAAAGTGGGTTTTCTGGGCAGGACTTACCATCCCCTTCCCCAAAATCCATTTGTATTTTTTGTAGTGCCTTCACAAAAATGCCACCAGTGCTATGAGTTTTGTTTCATTCTTTTTGAATAGCATTTATAATTTACATCATCAACTAATTATTTGGAAAAACATAATAATTGGAATGCCTGTAAAGAGGCAGTCATGTCTTTGTAGCAAACCCATTCCTGCATGGTTACTGCTGTTAAGGCCACTGGAGTATTATCCCAGTGTCCTGACAGAGGACGCAGACATATTGGCCTGCTCACAGCCTTCATTGCATTACTGACAATCATCATCTTCATAATCCTATTCCTCCCTCTAACTGATCCTTAGAGGCTGACGAGAGTGAAGGTTGAATGAGAGAAAATGTGTGTTTGTGTGCGTGCGGGCGTGCGTGCGTGCGTGCGTGTGTGTGTGTGTGTGTGTGTGAGTGAGTGTGTGTGTGTGTGTGTGTGTGTGTGTGTGTGTGTAGGGTGAAATGGGCGATGTATGATAAAAAGGTGTATGTAGGGGAAATGGTTTATGTGGGGGAATGCTTTAATGTACGGTTAGATTGAATGGTGTGTGTAGGAGGAAAGTTAGAATATGTAAAAAACATATATGTTGATAAATGAAAAGAACTCCACAAAGCAATTAAAAATGTTAAACTTTAATATATACTTTGTAATAATAGTTTTGTAATACAGTTTTGCATATGTCCTTTTAATTAGTGTTATGTAGCACAGCAGTGAGCATCGCATCTTTCTATAGACAGATTTAAATTGCTTTTTGTTTTTTACACAAATATAACATGGTTATGCTGTTATGGGAGGAATATTTACAGTACATTGCAAATTATTAGTAATAATAACACCTTTATTTTTTGTGATTTTACCTTTTGCAGACCTGACTAATGATACTGGAAGTTACTGAGCGGATAACTCAATATAAAAAATGTAATGGTGCGGTGATTGAATATCTCTAATTAATTAATGTCTGGCCAAGTGACAACTAGTTTATTTGTGTCATTGTAGTTATCCATTAATGACCCACAACCATATTTGACTTCAATTTGGATTGTGAGATTGATTGATTTCTCCTTGAGGGAGTACATGCACTGTGATTGATTAAACATTGAACTGTATTAATCATGGAAGGATGAAGGGTTTTCTAGTGTATTAGTGTAGGGGAGTTGGTGTGCGTTTGTGTGTGTGTGTTAGGTTGGCCATGGCTGCCTAAGACTCAGTCTGGTGGGCCATCGTCCTTGAAAATTGAAAGGAAAATACTATTGCCCTCCAGTCACTGAAATAGATGACAATATTCATGTTACTTATTTGGGGGTAAAGCATTAAACATCAACGTAAATCGGCAATATTATGGATTATGATGTCAAAAACATTCCAAAGCAATCAGTTATTGTGTAGGTACATTATGCATCACCCCTTTAAAGTGCCTCGTTTAAAACATTTGTATTTCTCAACTTTATCTGGCAGGGGTCGCTCCAGCTTGAGCACTGCCGTCCTCACTGCCCACTTGGTTCAGCTGAAGGAAATCCATCACAGGTTTCACATACTCCATGATGGTCTCCTTCAGCCCTTTCTCCAGCAGGTACCCCTCGGTCTCAATCTCAGTGTTCTCCTGCCCGGCCACCGCCTCCATTGCTGTCTGTAGGTACCGCAGACTTACCAGCACAGAGGACTGGAGGACAGAGGAATAAAACAGACAAAATGTGTACGTTATTTTTCGTATACTTTATTACTAAACAACAAGCAACACATATCGACTGGAAGTTTGGCCCACTCTCCTTAAGCAAACTGCTTTAGTTCTCTTAGGTTTGTTAAGTGCATTTTCCCAACTGTAGTTTAGACATTATACAGATGCTGCAGACTTTCCACAGATGTTAAATGGGATTTAGATCAGGACTCATAGAAAGCCACTTCAGAACAGTCCAATGTTTTTTTAGAAAATCAAACAAATGTATTTTATGTTGCCGTATTTTCAACAGCAGTAGTCACAAAGTGCTTTGAAAGATACCCGTCGCAAAACCCCAAAGAGCAAGCAAAAAAGTGAATCACAGTGGCTGGGAAAAACTCTAGTGTAACCTAAGAAGAAATTTAGAGATGAACCGGACTCAACGGGGTGACTAGTCCTCTTCTAGCTATTCCAGGTGGGGAATCTGAAAGGTACATGGACTATTGTATTAAGGCCACATTGTTTATCAGTGTTCAATTAGTGTCCATAAATGGAAATGGGAATAGGAGGGCTGTGACCAAAGTACTTTTGTAGCATCAACAGAATTTGTTGTTCTTGGGCAGGGACAACATGACGCGCTCTGGAGAGGAGACACTGCTTCCTTACATTAGGCTGTACGTCTGGCTTGAAAATGCCTTTATATTCTTCTGATTTCATTATGCCCTGCACAGATTCCAGGCAACCAGTGCCAGAGACAGCAAAGCAACCCCAAAACTTCATTGAGCCTCCTCTGTGTTTTACAATAGAAATTGTTTACTTTTCTTTGAAAGGTTCATTTTTCCCTGTAAACAAGGAGTAGTTGTGATTTACCAAAAAGCTCTACTTTTGTTTCATCTGTCCAAAGGCCATTCTGCCAGAAGGACTGGAGCTTGTCTACATGCATTTTGGCAAACTCCTGCTTGGATGTGTTTTAAAGTTTCCCTTGGTTCTTTCTCTGCTATTTGAAAAAATCCTTCTTGTGTAATTTTTTCTCTTGCAGCTATATCCATTGATGTTGACTACAGTCCCATGGGCATTACACTTCTTAATAAATTTTGCAACAGTGCCCACAGGAACATCAAGCTCTTTAGAGATGGTCTTGTAGCCTTTATGTTCATGATGCTTGGTTATTACCTTCTATCTAACCTCCTAAAATGTCTAGAATGTATTTATAGAATAAACTAGAATTCTGTTCTTTTCACAGCTTTTTTGTTTTGTTCCACTGCATACCAAAGACATGCATGTCTGGATGACAAAAGATGTTTTAATTTCAACAGATTTTAGGACAAATGGTGCATTAAGATTAAAATAATAAATAATTAGATAATAAATAATAAAATGCAAAGTGAACAATACGTTCAGCCACATCTGTATAGAGTCACCTGTACCTGAATTAGAAAGGCAGACAACACAGCAGCACCAATAGAGTTCATCAGGCCCATGTAGTAGTTGACCAGAGCCTCTCTACAGCCGCGGACGTAGATGTTGAGCTCCTCCGTCTGGTGCTCATAGTTGTAATGGGCAGAGTTGTTGGTGAGGCGGTCCTGGATGCAGGGCCGAGGGGAGCTGGGGTTGCAGCAGCTGAAAGGGACTCCATCAAACAGGTAACGCCCATCCACATTGCTCTTAACACGGCTGGAAGACACCAGAATGGAGACGTAGTTCGAGAATAAATACTAAAGTGAATGGTTTATATTGATTGTGATCTGACCCTGACTGGTAGTACTCACTCCTTCACTTCCTTTGAGTTGAAGTCCAGGTAGCGGTTGCTGATCCACTGGATCTCGAACCAGTCCTTATAGTCGGTGTTACCGCAGCACTTGAACTCCATCTGCAGTCGGTCAATGGTCTGCTTTTGAAAGCAGCGGCCAGGGGTGTCTGTGTCCTTGTAGAAGCGGATGCCATTCTTCAGGCCGATCTTCAGGGAGGACTCCAGGTTCCCCTTCATGGCGTAACTCATGATCACTGCGGTCAGCATGAGGAGGGTGAAGAAAATAGACACTCCCCAGTAGGGCTTGAGGAAGGCCTTCCAGCGGGGGAAGCGGCCAGCATCCAGGGCGTCCTGGCAGATGCGACCAGCGAAGTTGTTGATTCCCAGAGAGGCCAGACCAACAAAAATCAGGGTATTGGGCACAGCATGGATCTCCGTGTTATCCATGACCTGTTGGCAGACCATCTCATGATTCAGTGATGTAGCAATACATTATTTACTGTTATCGTACCAGTTAAGTTGAGAACATATCATCATTACCATTGTTGGGATGAATAACTGGAGAGGCGATGTACTAGTTGAGCCAATATGAAGATGGGGATGATCAGGTAGCCATGTTAGTATGACGGACAACATTGAAAACACTTTCTTACCATCAGTGGGGAGCTTTAGTGACCACACAACTCCCACATAACTTCCCATCCAACAGAAGGAATTACATGCTGGGCAATGTCCCATTCACTGCCCTGAGCCAATGGGTTATAACCAAAGTGAGGAATGCCCTCTACTAACCCTCCATCCAGCCCCATGCACTGTAAAAAAGGATCTGATGAATAAGTAATAGTAAGGGTTTTCTATAATTTACCTCCACTTAACATAATGAGTTATGAAAGTTTGACTTAATTTCATGAGTTATTACTATTCAAACTCTAAGCCAGTTCAGCGAAATGTACATTTCAATGTGTCAACTTAACTTAACAGTGTGAGTTGTGTCTACTCACATTTATAAGGCAGCAATTTGACTTACATTTTTATGTAGAACCAACCTGGTAATTTTTACAGTGTGTGGTCTCCCATTGATTGGCTGTCCAGCATTAACCCTACTGATCTTCATAAGCAAACCAGCAGTATAGTGCATGGTGCTCTGCTGCTGACAAAATATACAGTAGACATTTCAGGGTTTCATTGCTTTTATCCCATCCCATATTTGACTCAACTTAAGTCATTCATGTAATGGTTAATAGCTGGAGTGTAAAAATGCTGAGTTGTCCTTAAATAGCTTCACAGCATCCCAAATATTTGCTGCAAAAGGTAATTATGTTAAGATGCAGTTTTCAACAAAAGGCACAATAGTAATTTTTCATGGTGTATTATTTCAAATACTAAAACTGACATAGTTTGTGTAATTAAATGTCTGCACATATTGAAATACTGTAGTTGGGATTATGTTGTCACATATTGAATGTGAGTCACTTCACATTCTGTAGGTCAGTTGTACTCATCCCTATTATCAGCTTATCACCAGTATGTTCTGACCTGAGACAGATGCCCCTGTCCATACCTGTCAAACCCAACACTCATCCAATTTCAATGCTTCCCAAACTTCTCCTGGGGATGCCAAGATGTCTCAGAATGTTGTTTTTGCTCAACTCAACTGTCTAAAGTAGATAAGGGCTGGATAATTATTCAGCCAGTTAAATCAGATGTGCTCTGAAATACATGTACCGTAACATATGAAGCAGCTGGAGGACCTTCCTGACAACTTCTCATAATAGATATATGTCACTCCAGATTTAATTTACCTCATTCTGATAATTATTTGGAATGGGTTGGAGAGAGAACCTACCGGACATCTCCAGAAGAGTGGTTGAGCAGCACTGAACATTTATACTCCTTCATTACAACATTTCGATAAATGCTCCTGGATTCTGCATGGCATGTTATTTTCCACATTTCAATATATTGTGTGTCATATTGTGAACAATTCAGAAATACAAGTGTAATTCAATCTTGCATATACACACAAATAAACTATAGTGAATTTCCTCATGCTTTTAAGATTACTACCCTTTTAATGAAATGATGCAATAGAACTTTGCTAAATATAGTTGTTATGGCAGAGGAGAAGATTGAGTGTCTGGATAATATATATATATATAAATGCTTTAGATCCTTGCGGTACCTCTGCTCTCCTGCGGAGCTCAGTCTTCAGGAAGCAACCCAGGGTGAAGATCAACGCTCCAGCCACTGTGGCCACCCAGGAGAGCAGCCATAGCCCCTGGGCCAGCTTCACCCTCTTCTCAAATGGGAACTTCATCTTCATCAGCACCATGGCGGCGGGAGGAGCCCACACAGTCCGACAGTCACCTGGAATATGGATGAGGAATGTGGGGCTGTAGAGGGGAGGTGCTGGGTTTAAGGGGATGGAGCAGAATGCAGCGACAGAATGCTGGAATAGGTTGACCTGGAGACGTTGGCTTGGGTCAAAGGTGTAGAAGAATACGTCTGGAAGAACTTGAAACTAGAAATGGAATAGGATAGATTCTGTTCAATGAGTGTTTTTCAAAGGAGAGGCAGTAAAAGTATTATTGTTGATGAAAAATTGCTTCGTAGTCCAAATTCATTTGAGTAATATTCTGAAAAAATGATTTGGTAAAGATGATTTCTTGGCAGACAAAGCCACAAACAAACTGAGCGTTGTATCTTAATTGGTCTCGCCTGGATGTATAGTGGCGATGTGTCAAAGTTCACCTGCTTGATCCCCCCTAAAAAGTGATTAAAGGAAGTCCAGGTGCCCCTTCAGTCATATACTGTGTGCCCATTCTTAGGGACTTGAGACACAATGGATTTAGACAGTGTTGCACGTCTGGAGCATCTTACAACTAATCTCTCACCTATCCTATTAAACAAGCCTTTCCAGTTGGAATCCAGGCCATTGTCTGCTCAGCAAAGCCCGCCTACCTCAAAGCAGCGGTGGGGGCACGGTTGAGCTCTGACGAACCAAATTGAAGATGACATGGTGATCAATATGAGCACTGACACCTCAGACACACTATGGGTTGGCATAGCTTTTCTGAAATGTTTACATGAAGCTAACAAGAACATTAAAAAATGTGTGACGTGCAGCACTGCGCTAAAACACTGTGGTGAACATCCATTGGTGATCAGATTAAGACAAAATGATCAAGTAAATGGAATTCATATCTTAATGGTGACCATAATTTATATTTTCTTTACTCTTACTATTTGTTTTATTGGTCACTGTTAAGATATGAACTCCATTTACCTGATCATTTTTTCTTAATTAGGGACTTCCCAAAACTTGTGAACTCAACAAGTTACTCAAAAGTAATTGTAAAAGTAACTTTACCCAACACTGTTGGTGTTTGATATAAAATTTTATTAGATTGACATGCAACCAGTCGCAGTCGGTGGATCTTAATTTGGGGGCGCGGACTGGGGGAAATGGAACAATCGCACACTGGTTCGCGCAACATTCCCTTCAACGGTAACATGAGCCCACCCTCCCCAATTAATATCCACAGACCGCCGCTGCATGCAACTATCCAATATAGTTACAACTTTGATAAAGATAAGCAAAAACAAACAAAATAATTAATGAGGTATCATAAGTTAAAAACACAAAGGTATATCTTATGTTAAAAATATGTACATACATTCTTTTGCACTAAGAAATTAAGTGAAAATGTTGTGCAGGCACTGGTAATAAACCTGTCAAGGACTGCTGTCCATGTCCTCTAAGCATTTGAGACGGGCAAGGCAGGGAGAGATGTTGAGGCAGAAAGAGAGAAGGAAAGTGAGGATAATCCTGCCTAAAGCTCCTGTAACAGGCTCAGCAGGGTGACTTTAAAACTCCAAAATGGAAAACCATTACAGCCTACGAACATATTTTGGGATTTACTGGGTGTGTTATCTTACATTTTAATACCCAGGTTAAATTTCCATGCTCCTTCTTTGCATTTGTCAAACTGAAATTGCCCCGGTGCTCGTATTTGCTATTCAATGACGTCCGGAAGTCAAATTTTGCAAAAGAAGAATAATATATCCCAGTAATGTTTTTGGGGACATATATATTTTTCTACAAAGGTTATGATTGTTAATGGTATAAAAGCAATTTTATATATTTTGTTTAATTTCTCTTTATCCTTTATATTTCCTGATGAAATTTACTGTAAATGTCATGAAAAGATGCAGAACAAATGTGGTTTGAAGGAAAGGTAGACCATATTCCTCATACATATGAGTTTAAATGGATTAATTTATTGAAGCTTAAATCCCAATGTAGCACTTTATACACAGTATATTATTTCATAATGGAATATAAAAATATAATATACATTATCGCATATAACCTAGAGTAGTTTATTGACCTGTACACTGTCAATTATTCAGGGTTGCTGGGTGGGCAAATATTCCTGTCTAGTGAGTCACTGAAACAGTGTTTCAGAATTGAGGGCTAGGATTGCCATCTCTAATCTATTGCTGCAGTGTTTATCTCCAACCTGTCTGGAGAAGTCACTGTATAGACATAATAAAGACATGTCATCACAGATGTTAACTTCACAGTGTCGCCCTCCCAGAGTGCAAAGAACCTTGGTGTGATCCTGGATGATACCCTGTCATTCTCTGCTAACATCAAGGTTGTGACTCATTCCTACAGGTTCATGCTGTATAATATTAGCAGAGTACGACCTCATCTCACCCAGGAAGCAGCACAGGCAGTCATCCAGGCACTCGTCATCTCATGGCTGGATTACTGCAGTCACTCTTGGTAAAACTCCCAGCGTATGCCACCAAGCCTCTACAACTCATTCAGAATGCAGCAGCCTGTCTATTGTTCAAACTTCCCAAGTTCTCTGACATCATTTCACTTCCAAACACACTCCACTGGCTTCCAGTTGAAGCTCGTATGCACTACAAGGCCATGGTGCTTGCCAATGAAGCAACAAGAGGAGCTCCTCCTCCCTGCCTTCAGGCAATGCACAAACCCTACATCCCTGCACAGGCTTTTCGTTCTGCCACCTCTGGGCTCCTGCCTCTCCCATGCCTTGGGGAAGTAAATTCCCGATCAACACAGTCAAAGCTCTTCTCTGTCCTAGCACCTCAACGGTGGAACCAGCTTCCACTGGTGACAAGAATGAGAGTCTCTACCCATTTTCAGAAAACAGCTTTAAAGATAAGAGAGTAAAAAAGTATTTGCCAACTTGTTGGATATCTTATTCCCTCTATATCTTGAAAAATACACAGAGAATATGATTTTTGTCTTAGTATACTTAGATAAACAATTCCTTATACTCTCCCTAACCTTCTGAATTCCATTGCAGGACCAAAAATCGTGCATGGTTAATCGTGCACTATAAAGGTTACGTTTTAAACATTTATCTTAAACTGTATTAGTTGCAGATCTTCTTTAGTATTTAATTTGTATGTTAGTGACAAGCAATCTTTCCATTTTCTTTAACGTCAACCCCTAAATCTCCAGTCCATTTATTATACTATACAATTACTTTGTAATTATGTATCACTGCTTTCCATGCTTATCATTAAATAGTACATATAGTACTTAAAATGATAGACATTTCAGGGCTGATATTCTTTCCGAAGTCAAAATTTCAAGTAATCCAGTTTTTCAGTTGCATGTACCTAAATAATTCTGTATCTTTTAGGTTATGTTTATGATAACTGACAACTGTTGGATTACATCTTTTATCCATGTTTCCCAGTATTACTCCTTGCTGTGTATATCTTTTAATGGATTGTTCCAAATCGGTATGTGTCTGGGAAGCCTTATTTCTTAATGGATATTTATTTTGTTTTATTCCAGGCCTTAAATGTACTATTAATAACAAAATTTGGTGATTTGACATTGTCCTTGGAAAAGATTGCTAACAGTAAACTGTTGTACTGTAGTTGATTATTTTTATGTCTATCCATGGATCTTCGTTTGTTTTATTTCTTATGCGATCAATATAAAATAACTGAGCTGCTACATAATAAAACTCTAGGTTAGGGAGATTAAGACCCCCTTTTGCTCTTGGGTAATACAAAAATGTCCTTTTCAATCTACAATTTACCTTGTTAAAAGGTTTTAGGAGGCGTTATAGGAATAGTTTGGAATTTAAATAAGAATTTCGGTAGCCACATCATTTTAAATAGGTTTACTCTTCCTATCAAATTAATATTCAAGTCTTGCCACTGCCTAACATCCTTCTTAAAGTCTTTCACAAGAGAAAGAAAGTTACCTTCATACAACTGGGTCTTATCATAGCTGATATAGATTCAGAGATATTTTATATTTATTTTCTGTATCTTTTGCAAGAGTCTATTGCCAACAGCTCAGTTTTGAAATGTTCATTTTGTAACCTGAGATCCCTAAAAATATTGTAATTATTTTTATTACATGTGGAACTGAGGTAATTGCATTGCTTAAGTAAAGTAATAGATCATTCGCAAATGAGCTTAATTTTTGTTTCTTACCTCAAGACCTACTATCTCTTTTGTCTCCAATTTTTTGAGCCAAAGGTTCAATTGCTAATGCAAACAATGATGGTGAAAGAGGACATCCCTGGGCAGTACCTCTAGTTAATGAGAGAGGCTTTGATAGAAATCCATTTGTATATACATATGCTTTAGGAGACAGGGTTCTAATCATATTCAAAAAATTTACTGGAACGTGGTATAACTCCAATACCTTAAACAAGTAGGACCATTTTAGTCTATCAAAGGCCTTTTCCGCATCTAACTGACACATTAACTGCCATTAATGTTAAATCTATTTTATGTTTCTTTTCATATTGAGTGAGAAAGATACGTGTTCTGGGATTAGTTCTTAAATCCCCATGTTGTATAAAACCAGCTTGGTCATAATAAATTAAGCTTAGTAGAATCTGTACCAATCTATTATTCAAGATTTTTGTTATGATCTTCTTATCACAGTTTATTAAAGAGCAATGTGCAGGTTGGACAACTAAATATAGCATAGTGTACATTAATGATCAACATCTAGATTGGAGAAATAGATAACTGCCAAAAAATTATATTTAGACATGAAATTGAAATAAAAACATTTGCATCTATAAATCGCCAACCGGAAGTAACGTTATGCGGGGGAGTTTGGTCAAGTTCATGCTCAAATAACCGAGCTCTTATCATTATGGCTACTGTAAAACTTTCTCAAATAACCGAGCTCTTACCATTATGGCTACTGTAAAACTTTCTCTATATCTCTTTCTGTATCTCACCAAGGCTCTAACTACATCGACAACAGCAATGAGAGAGCAGAGCGCAACCTCGTATTTGCTTCTGCCTACATCATATGACACGTTGCTAGCTGGACAGAGCATGGTTATAATGGGAACATTTTCATCAAAATCCTGCTTTAGGTGTTGTGTAACATAGCAATTTCCACATACTGTATGTGTTTTTAAAAGACCTCTTCCGACACCATTAAGTATTCATTCTGATTCAACCTGCACATTGCTCTTTAAGCTTATTGGCCTATAATAAGAAGGTGTTTCGCAAGTCTTACCTGGTTTTGGTTTAATAGATATAATCGCTTGGTACTTTGTTTCAGGAAGGCAGTTATTTTTTTTGCACTGAGTTAACCACTTCTGTAAATAAGGCATCAATTTTAGTAAAATTCTGTAATTCCTGCTGCTGATAATGCCGATTACTCCTTCATCCCTTCAACCTAAATAATGCTTTTGATTGCAGGGGCAGAGGAGGGGATCTCTGACTAGAAGTGACATTCGCTTCCTTTGTTTAACAGTGACTGAGAGGAAAACTAGAGATAAATTAACGCCTCACTGCACCTCAGAAACTTGAGGCTTTCATGTTTGATAGGTGCTTCAAAATATTTGCAACATCAAGCAAATGTATCTCTTCTGTATAATGCATTTTGTTCATGTGTGAACCAGTCCTCCACAGTCTGTCAAGGCAGAATGTGAGAAAAAAAATTATTACTGAAATGTTTGTCAAATTGTGTGGACGGCAGAGTATATTCAAACCTGCTTAATCAATTCCAGACACTGTTTCTTGACAATTCAAGATGTAGACTAACTACCAAAAGACCAAGCACAATGGTCCCTGATACGTCTCCCTGGTGTATAAAAATGTGAACGGGTGAAGGGGTGGTGCTTATGAGCTGGTAAAATGGTAGCGCATGTTCTGTCCGCATCAACAGACTTTAGGACCTGCAGTGAAAGGTGCATGAAAAAGACAATTTCACGGTTGCCCAAGTGCTTTGAAGCTAAATGTATTATTATCATTGTCATCTGTAGCAATATTCCAAACAAATGCTGTTGTTGTTGTTATTAACTTCATCTGTCTAGATATATATCTGTTTTGAAGGGGAAAATATTAAAGCTAAGAAAATGGTATGTAGGGCTATAATAATGTAATATTAATTGATATAATATGAGTTGTAAGATGGCTCAGGTGTTAGGGAGTCAGACTTTTAGTCGGATGGTTGCCGGTTTGATTTCCGACTGTTCCTAATGTCATTGTGCCCTTGGGCAAGGCACTTAACCTAAAGTTGCTCCAGGGGGATGTCCTTGTACTTAACAATAAGTCAATGTTTTAGCCTCTGCTAAAATGTAAAGGTGCATATTTGCATTAATGAGAATGTAGGAAATGTATCGAAACTTTTACGGCAATGCAGGAAATGCCTCAGACACAATTTCAACTCAAATGTCATTTATTGCTTTGTTGAAGGAACAACAGAGACTAAATGAAAATATGTAAATGTGTTCAGAGTTTAGGAAATGGCTTGGTCTCTTTTAGAAAATGTCATTTAACACCAAAGTACATCTGTGTTTCTATTTGTAAATGCTTTTTAAAATCTATGTAATAATGTGAAACAGAGTATGTTAAACAATGTTGTTAATTATCAGTTTGAATGTTGTTATTATTGTATACATACCTACAGTAAAGTGTTGCTGGACAAATCAACCCTTAAGGGAAGTGCATCTACTTCTAAACTAGGCCAACTTATATCTTATTAAAACGGATCAATATAGAGAACATATTACTCAAATATAACTGTCTGACTCTCTTCCACATGAAATAAGTCTAATAAGTCCAAACGCCCACTGAGATCTGAACCTGACTGACACTCTTCTCCCTGAACTAACTTTGTTACTATTGATTAGGTACAACAGTATAACATTAAACTGAATCATGTTATTTAATGTATTATTTGTTTTATTTGCTGTTAAATTTCATAATTATACATGACATTGATTGACAACACAACAGGACTAAAATACAGCAATTAGCAGTTCTGCAGAGCTATAACATGTCTAAGGACATTCAACTTAGGGAGTTGGAACAAGGTAAAATACAATTCTAGCAAGATACATTTCTAAATAATATGTACAACAAATCATCATGTATGTATCACAAAACATTACATAGGATTCTGTCATGTACGTAAGGTTTAAGGGGAGGAAGCAGAGGTAATGACAATTGTCATGACTCCAAAATCAGCTTTTCACACATTTTGGCAGGGAAACTATCAAGTATTTTTTGCAATACAGTATATTTAACAAAAATGCACTCCACCTATATACATGTATGTACTATGCTTACCAGAAGTATAGAGACTTGTAAGCTGTCAAGTCATTTATGCATATCATACATCTTTCTATGCTGCATTGCTTCTTGTGGTCACATCCACTAGCAGCCTTTCAGATTGGCCTGTGGCTTGGCCGTCATATTATGAACATGGAGACTAAAACATAGAATGTATATAAACCAGCCGCGGTCGGTGGATCTTAATTGGGGAGGACGGGCTCGTATTACGCTCGGGACCAGAGTGAATGGAATGGTGCGCAACGCACAAAACCCGGTGTGCAAAACAAAAAACCACAGGGTTTTGTGCATTGCGCACCATTCCATTCACTCCGGTCCCGAGCGTAATACGAGGATCCCCAATTAAGATCCACCGACCGCGGCTGATATAAACATATATACTAAACATACCAAGCAAAAAAATGACATTTTCTAGCAGTTATAAACATACACACCAGACCAAAATTAACTTAAACATATCTTGCTTATAATTCATAGTTTGTATCTCACCCACAGTGAAGGTCCAATGGATATTATTTACATTGTATGTTAGTAAATATTTGACTACACTATGCGCATTATAATAACCTTGTATTATGTCTATATCTGCATGTGAATGAACTTATGCGACCAACAACATCTATCTACGTGAAACACTCCTTATCCAACATGCACTGAGGGGGAAAAAAGACAACGGGATAGTGAATTATGTACAAGAGGTTCTGAAAGGGTCTGTTTTCTATGAGCCAGAGACAAGGGTGAGAATCAGCCGTGCTCTGTTATGATGAGACAGGATTGAAGCCTAGCACAGGGTCTCCCCGAGCGATGGCACCCGGGAACAGGAGAAATCAAAGCCACATGCGTTTTGTTTGATGTTACCTCTGGAGGACATCAAAGTCATTCCCTGTGTACTGCTAAAAAACACCTCAGGACATGCCTTTGATTATGAATCGAGAAAAATACACAAATGATGAGCCGAGGCTCTTCGACTGGTCTCTTTTCTTTATAGCTCTTATTAAGGATGATCATTACTTAACAGCAACTACAGCTTATCTTAATTGTTGAAAGAACTGCTACTACTAATTCGAGAACCTTTCAAATCAGATTGAAAAACCTAAATTGCAATTAAAATGATCAATATTATAATGGGCAGAAGTGTTGCTTCTTGTTGAAAACATATCACTAAGGTTAATCAAAATGTTAATGTCTAACCCTGACTTTTAATTTAGTTCAATAACCACCAACACCTGGCCATTTTGAAGTACAAGATCAAGAGTCACAGCTGTGTCCTGTCCCGATTCAGAACGTCCTCTGGCACTCCTCCAGTCCAGCTCCGCCCCTGCCCGGGCTGCAGCTGGCAGATGAAGTGGTTCAGCATATTCTGGGCCGACTGCAGGTTGTCCAGGCTGCTGTCAGGATCCGCCCCCATGCAATCCGCGCCTTCATCATCTCCAGTGTTCTTGCTCCAGTTACGGAGGATCCCGTCTTCTGAGTCGCCCGTGGAAGCGTCATCTGGGTGGTGGAGGTCCATCATGGCCTCTGTGCCCCTCAGCTGACCCCGTTTCCCCTCCTGTCTCTGCTGCTGATCCCTGGAGGAGGGGATCTCACCCAGGCTTGCTGACAGGATGCGAATAGGGGAGCCCAGTTTGCGACTGGCCGGGACTTTGAACCTGTCCTGCGCTGCTGGACCCTCAGCTGAGCTCTTGGAGCTGGTGCTAGGGGTGGCCTTATCTACAGACGTTGACAATGTTCCAGAGTGAATGTTGACGTGAAGCTGGGGGATCAGGGAGAAGGGAGGATGTCGTCTCACCATCTCCTCGCCCCCCGACTCACTCTCTGTGTCTCCCTCCCCCGGCCCCGCCCAGTGACCGCGCTCCTGTCTCCACGGATGAAAGGCAGTGCCACCGTGACGATTTACACCGAACCTCAGAACACACTGTGGAGAGTCGTCCCCCATCTCTGACCAATCAGATTCCTCTTCTTCTGGCAATGTTCCCAGTGATTGGTCGTCCCCTGTGGCGGTGACCTTTTCATAATGGTTACTATCCATGAACTGAACCGGTGGGGGAGCAACAGAGGGAGGGAATGGATTGACCGAATCATGGGGGTGGAAATGTTTGTCGAGGGCTTCCTGCAGTAAGGACGTTACCTAATGGGCGATGAAGTGACCGATCAATTCATCCATCATGGTTGATAATGGAAAACACATATCAGAACAAAGTTATTTCCATAGAAATAGAATGGATAGAAAGGACATTCAAATTCAAATCAATGTAGAAGAAAGGTCAGTGCGGCAGCAATTTTTATGTGTACCATTCCATTGCAAAGATCTAGCGGCCTACTTCCGCATTATACCGATTCGCGTGTTGTCACCATGACAAATAACAACAATCGTCATTTTTGTTGTGCACTAATCGAATGACCTCGCCAAGCAGTTCAATAGCCTTTCTATCCATTATATTTCTATGGTTATTTCATAAACCAAATCAACGATGAAAAACGTGAAGTCAGTCAAGACTAAAAGACAACTCCTCCCTTTTTAACAATGGGCATTAAAACATCAGATATGTAAAACAGCATTTACTAAAAACAGGCAGTGCAAAGCAACATCAGTGTCTTATTGTTTTCCCTGAACCAAAATGGTCTTGAAAGATGGACACTGTAAAACAGACCTATCACACATACTGACGGTTTCTTAATGTGACTGATTGCATGCTTTGCACTATAGCTGATTTGTGTTTGCATTCCTGGATTGGTGCTGAAGGTAGAGGGAGCAAAGGAGAGGGTTATAAAGGCCTATTCTAGTTAGCTGGTCTGGTTTGCGCACGTTTTAGGTTGTCTTTTTGTCTCGGCTAGAACCTGTTCATCAGGAGTCTCACGTTAATAGTCTCCATGCTGTGAATGGTGGTCTTGGCTGAGGACAGCTGCTCTGTCAGTGCCATGATGCGCTGGTTCAGATGTTCTCGTTCGCCGTCTAAACTCTGAGCCTGAAATACCACACACATAATACAGAACAATTATTACTTGTATTGTTTTACTTTGCCCCGTTTTTCTGCCCCACCTACATTTATCATGTCCAATTCCCCTTTGAGCCTTGTCTCTCCCGCAACCCCTCTCAGGTGCGGGATGGTCGGAGATCCATCACATGCTTCCTCCAAAAACGTGTGGCCACGCCCCTGAATAGAGTTGATTCGAGGCCATTACAGAACAATTATAAGGAAGTGATGCAAGCATGTGAAAAAAGACATTGCCTTATCTATGATTTAATGGTCAGTGAAAGGCTGCTGTCTCACCACTGAATGAAGTTTCCTCTCCAGGAGATTATTGGTCTGTTGACTGTAGGAGTAGTTATCTGTAAGTCTAAAATGGAAGGGAGACAGATGTATTTACATAGTGAGAGGAACAATAATACCACCAATTTGTGCATTTTAACAAAATTCTTCAAATTGGTTCTTTGTAGCATTCCAAGCAGTGTTCGCCTTGACTTTCACACAGTAAGTAAGCATGCTAACAGTTCCATTTGACTTTCACACAGTAAGTAAGCATGCTAACAGTTCCATTTGACTTTCACACAGTAAGTAAGCATGCTAACAGTTCC
>JACXGM010016394.1:0-20506 GCA_016801145.1 Umbra pygmaea | reverse complement strand
CACACCATTATTTCTTTATATTTTTATTGTTTTAATGATAAAGAATGCAACATTAATGCAACACAAAATTAGCAACTATGATACTATAAATTAAAATTAAAGTAATTTCTTTAAGAGATCTGTGCCTCAAGTGGGGGGGCACAAGGATTTTTGGGGGCGGGCCCGGCCCCCTATGGCCCGCCCATAGCGACGGGCCTGGGTGTGCCACGGCCCTGTCCAGGCAAAACAAGAGCGTAATACAGTACTTGTTTGTTCTGCTCAGGTATTTTTGACACCACACTTCCTGTGGCATCTAATTGCAGGGTGACTGGTGACTTTTTCTGAGGTGTGCGACCATAATTCCAATCCCCTTTTCAGTGTACATGTGTGTACTGAATAGATCTACTTTGGAGTGTTGAATGTAGCCAGGAAGATGAATGAAGTGGGTATCACATTCCTTCATTATTCTTTGAGTTAGCAGAATCTCTAATAGTATGTTTTCATGTTGTGTTGCAGCCTTCCTAACCTCATAGGATATAGCCTTTAAGATGTCTCTGTTAAGAGATGTAAGGTTTCCTTCTCTTTTGGTGTTCTGCCCAGAAGCTTGTATTGTCTTTAGCTTGCTCATTTTCTGTTTCTTTTTGTGCAATTTTCCCCCTTCGCAAGTTTGATGCTTGTCTTCTTACTTGTGTGCTTCTTTAAATTACATATTTGTAACAGTACTGTGCTTTGTAGGTTGGAAAAGTGCAAATATGGAGGTAAGAGCAACTCGTTTTCCTGCTTATTGCCATTCTTGCATGCTGAAATTTAAAAGAAAGAACACAGCAATAATTTGTTTTGTTATATTGGTTGTACATGACATGTGTCCATGGCTTTCTTAATCTGTTAGAAACTTTCGTGGTCTTATGGACCTCCATGTCTGCTGGTCCAGATGCATCTTGAAACTTCTTGGAGCTGAACACACCCTTTTTGTTTCCTTTCTTTTGCTCACTGCATCCTCTGCTTCCTCTGCTGTCTGATTCATAGCCTCTTCTACTGTGTTTTGGTTATTTCAATATCAATGACATCAGCAAAAACACTTTCTGCACCAGGTTCATGTGTATCATCAATCAAGTCAGGATCATCTGAGATCAAAGTGGACTGCTCTTTAATATTTGTGGAATGACATACTTTCTTTCTAAGCCCCCTCCTGTTCTATCCATTTCACCCACAACCAATGTTTTTTAACTTGTTGTCAGTTCCAAAAATCGTGAGACACAGCGTAGACCAAATTTCTGAATTGTAGAATATCTCATTCAAATTCATTTTTCTGTAATCACAGCCTTTACTCCGCCTGCTTCCTACCATAAATCTGCATACTTTTTTCTTTTTGCGTTGTGTCATGTTCTTAACAAAATGAAAGAATACGTAAAATATTAACATTGGATTAAAAGTACAGAATAGACAGACTGTATCTATAGCATTCTAGAAAAGCATTCTTTGGTATTATAAACCCATGTGTACACTTTATTAACAGGGGTGTAGCACAAAATTCTGGGCCATGTACACATTGCCAAAAATTAATTATTTATTTCCTTATTGTTGTAAAGAAATGCTTCAGGTTACAGTTGACAATGAACATGAAGTATCAAGCTAGCGAATAATCATTCTTTAGTTAATTCCTTAAAAATATAAATCATGTGCATTAAACAAAATCTTAATGACATTAAAAGTTAAAAGTACTCACTCTGAATTTCCTTGCCGTTCTTGTCTGCTGGCGAAGTCAGAATGACTGTTACTTAGACCATGTAGATTGTATGTTGTCAAATTTGACTTTTTAAATTGGATTGTTGGCCATGCCACTCCCCTAATGATGACATTTAGGCCTACCTGCGAGAAAATGCCTGTACCCATGAGGGCAGGTGGTTCATTGTTTATTAAAATGTATCAAGATCCTGTGAGAAAGCCTGTGTTCCTGGAGGTTTAGGTGTGTGTGTGTGTGTGTGTTTGGGGGTAATGGGTTTTGTCAAACTTGCTCACATCAATTTTGGTGTCCATAGGCCCATGCCTCTAGCGCCACCATGGCGTCAATTTTGAATTTTGAATGTTTATATCTTGGGCTCTGATTGTCCTCGAAACATGAAACCAGTGTCATATGATGCAGGAGGACATGCTGAAAACCTTTGCAATTGGCTTTTTTCATTTCCGCCTAAATAGATTTTCCGCCATTTTGGATTTTGTGAAAAATTTTAACAAATTTTGTCCAAACTTCCAGAAACGTTGCAGAGTTGATCTTCAGACAAAGCCTAACAAAAGTAATTGGATGGATTTTTATTTGCAAAACCGTTTGTCCATGACAGCCAATCGTACATGACAGCAAAGTAGCCAAACAGGAAGTGAGGGCATTTCTCAGCACCCGTTTGTCGGATTGACACCAAACTTGGTATGGTTGGAAGGAGAATTAGAGGAGGTCTGCAAAGTTTGGCACTGATCCGCCATGTGGGGGCGCTATATAAAACAAATAATTCCTCCTGAACACAAACAGATATTTCGACCTAACTTGGTGTGCTGCATTAGTAGAATGAGGTTGTTGTACTGCACTGAATAGGGAATTGCTATTCCAAACCATGTGACTGCCACCGGCCAATTGAGTTCAAGCAATGAATCAAAGGCTTTTGAATTGCTTGACCGGCACCAATCTTGATGGGTATAAGGTGGTATAGGTCCCCAACAACCAGTAAATATTTGGGCGTGATCGGCCATTGGGGGGCGCTACAGAGTATTGTCAAACTTTAGATTTTCAAATAGCAATATGTTTGTGCTTCTTGGAGCTGATGTCAGTGAACATCTGCAAATGTGCTTTCCTGTATGACAAAAGGTCATTTTGTTTATGTTTTGTCAATATTCTTCACAAATAAATGACTCCTGCCACCATATAGTTTGACTTTTAAATTTTGAATTTGAATTTTACGTGTAGTAACAAGGGCCCTTTAATTGTGAACTATTACAGTAATCAGTATAAGAAAGATGTATTTGGTTGATTGTTAGTGAATATATTTCACAAATAAATGACTCCTGCCACCATATAATTTGACTTTAGACCAAAATTTCACCTGTAGTAACTAGTGCCCTTTATTTGTGAACTATTATAGCAATCTGTATGATAAAAAGTAATTTTGTTAATTTTTTGTGACTATTTTTCACAAATAAATTACTCCTGCCACTATATAGTTTGACTTTTCTCTCAAACTTCACCTTTATTAACTAGGGCCCTTTAATTGTGAACTACTACAGCAATCAGCATGACAAAAGTTCATTCTGTTTATGTTTTTTAAATATTTTTCACAAATAAATCACTCCTTCCACCATATAGTTGACCAATATTTCACCTGTAGTAACTAGGGCCCTTTAATTGTGAACTACTACAGCAATCAGTATAAGAAAGTCATTTTTTTATTTTTTGTGAATATTTTTCACAAATAAATGTCTCCTGCCACCATACAGTTTGACTTTTGACCAAAATGTTACTTGTAGTAACTAGGGCCCTTTATGGCGTTTTCACACCTAAAAGTCCGGACCAAGGTCCGAATCAACGTTCATGTTTAATTACATTGTATACATTTGATCCCGTTCTTTTTGGTTTCACATAGGCTAGTGATTTTGCTAGCGCACTAAAGAACTTTCCATGACATGCCCACGGCCTGTCGTTCACCACATAAATGTGTTGCTTCTCCATTTGATTGGTGAGTAGACGGGTACACACGGGTACACACGGGGACACACGTCTGACGTTGGCGTGTTGTTTTGTCTTTTTCTGTATGAATGAACAAATGAATGAGCAAAACCCGAATGCGTTAATATTATTATAACTACCAGCTACATTAACGTCGGCACCAACTGCAAGTGCAGCACAACTACAAGCGCAGTACTCGCGAGAAATGTATTTGAATGATTTTGTCGGACCAAATTGAAATGAAATATGTAATATCCTCTCTCCATGTACTTCCACAATTCATTTTTGCTTTTTCTAGCGTTTTTTTCTGAGTTTGTTAATTTTCTATGGTACGTAGTGGCCTAACTTCCTGTAATTGGTCCGAAAGTCCGAACCATCCAAAAAGTGTTTTCACACTGCAGACGAACCGAACCATGGTTCAGTTTGGTCCGGACCAAGACCACCTTTTTTATCGGAACAAAATTTGGTATTTTGATCGGGAAAGTGGTCTGAGGCACCTTTCACACCTGCAATTATGGTTCGGACCAAAATCAAAAGTTCGAAAGTCCGGATCAAATGAGGTATGTGTGAAAATGCCCTAAATGGGAACTACTACAGCAATCAGTAGCCTATGACAAAAAGTAATTTTCCTTTTCTTGAACTTTTTATTGGTCAGTATTTTAAATGACAAACAATAAGAAAACAACAAAAACAATAACAAATAAAATGTCAAAAATGGTCTGCACAAGCATTACTATGCTTACAGAGAAGACTATCTTTAAGATAAATTCAAGGTAAATTACTTTTACGACGGTCCCTTACTACAGCTATAGTGACGGACGAGTTGGACAGACATTCCGTTATTTGCGCTGTCTCTGCTTCGTCAGTTTTGGTGATTCTGAGGTGATCAAAACTGTAAAACTTTCGTCTTAATCAGCTCTCCAAACTACATTAAAACTGGAAGTAAATCAAAGAAATGCCACGGAGCTATTTGAGGTAACATCCGCGTAAACCGACGAACGTCAAACATCAATCTGACTTTACCCCGCTACTGAACCTACAGCCTAAAGTACACTGATAATTGCCATGCGATCCTTAGCTATGTGTCAAATTGAGAGACACACTCGCAACACTCGCTCACTCAGCTCCTCTCCTTCGGTCTGGAGGGGAAGCAAGCCTTGCCAAAGCGGGCGGAGTCGGAAACGCGAAAGCCTGTGTGCCTGTTGTCCTCCCTCCCCGTCGGAGGTGTACGATCGTGGAGTCAAGCGAGAGAGCGTGATTAACTGGCCCTGAGAACTACGGTGTTTCTCCGGACTAAGAATTCACTGCTACTCGGCAGACCCCCAGTTTACTACGAGAGCATCGCGACCACTGCGAAAACAGTTGGCTGCAGACATCTCCGCTTTGCCTGCCTGTCTGGATAGTCCTCTTATAGAGGCCGAGATTCTCCCGCTGCTCCTCGAAAACAGGACTCTAGAATAGCCCGTCATAACACCAATAGCTTATTCTCATTTGGTGCTTACATTTTCTCCGAGAAATGGACGGGTTTGCCGGCAGCTTGGGTAAGTTAAAGACGAGCCCCGGGTCTCATATTGTCTATGTACTTGCTGAACAGGTTAAATGGGAATAAAGCATCGCAATTCGTGTTATAGTAGCTTGGAATGGTTGTATATTCGTGTATACACGTGTCAGTGCTGTATTTATTTAACAAATGATCATACACTTCATTTGGTCAACCGGACATTTAGAGATTGGCTACTATAGACAATTATAATTGTCAAATATTTCCACATTACATTTCCACATTTTTCTTGCATTTTTAAATATTTTTTCTTACATCACCAGTATGCTTAACGTGAAATACCAAATACCGCAAAAAGGCTACCGTAAGAATGAGACGGAGATTGTGCTATTCTCGCACACTGTTACTCGATTGTGCGTTCCTCTTTTATCTACGTCAGTTGCCTGCTGTTGCTATATCAGAGAGCCTTTTGAACTAATCCGAAACAAAGGGTCCTGGGTTGCAGAATAGATTCGCCAGAGAGGGAATGATTTATATCCATTCTGCCAGTGCGGGTACGTATTTGTCACACGGTCTACTTGCGTGCGTACGTGAGAGAACGTGTCAGATGAGTGGTACTCAAAGAAGCGGGGCATCCAAAGGTTCCGTTGAAACCTTAAACAATCCATTTGTATTATATGCTGCTTTAACTGTAATACCTATTCTGCGTTAAACTTCCTCTTGAGGGGAATGGCCAATGATGGACTGTAAATCCTAGGCTGTTCTCTGACTTCCTGATCATATTTATATTAGTCCCTGTGATACTTGCAAACAATACTGGAATTCCCTACAGCAAAAAAGACGGGAAATTCTGAAAAATGAAACCACAGTATATAATAACATATAATTCTGCATATCACTAAACACAATATTTCTCTATACATTGATGATTAAACAGAGATTGTATCAATTGCTCTAAATGTCTGTAAAGTTCCTGCGTTTACGTGTGTCTGTGTGCGTGTGCGCGCATTTGAGCGAGCTATAATTCTGACCTAATCCTTTATGTTTGAATGCACTCAATGCAGCAGAATAAACAGACTTGTAGCAAGTTAGAGGACACAGAGACAACAGCCTGGAGCACTGCAGATAGAGCAAAAGCTCTAGCGCCCACGCAGCCAGTACATAGCATGCTCACACCCCAGTCATACCCACCCTGCAGAGCCTGCAAGCTCTGCCAATCTGTTTTCATCCTCTTAACCCTTACCGTTCTGTTCTGCTGACTCAGTGAGTACATCTCACACACAGGCTTTGTGAAAGCAGGGGAGGGTTGGAGGAGAGAAATGAAGTTGGGGTGTTTGCCAATGGCTGCCTCTCCTGCGTGCACTCCCCACTAGGGGTTTTGGACACAAGGTGTCCTAGCAGAGAAGGCTCTCTCTTCCTCCACCACAGGTACAGGCTGTTAGACAGACCTACTACTGGCAATTACATGGGACCAATCTGGCTCTGGGACTTCATTTTGCCAAACAAAAAGAAGTGGTTGTAGGGTTATACAAACCAAACAACCTTATACAATAGGACAATTCTTCTACCTTATACACTTAATTTCTCTTCTACTTTTTTCTGAAACAATTTATTTAATCTGGAGAACAGTACAGATGCAAAGTCTGGTTTCAGAAAGTGTGTTCTGTTTATCTAGGTACACTTTTCTTCTAAAATGCTGGAATTGTTTAAAGTAGTCCTTGTCCATTGTCCTACATTTAATTGGTAATTGTTCGGTTTTCTTTTTAAAGCATAGTGAAATTTACATGTAAACTGAAATTTTGAGTTTCAGTGTCAATGGAATATGCTCATGTGCTATCACTTCATTATAATATGTTTACAGTATTAGAAAGCTGGATAATCAAATAAACATGCATACCAGAGTGAGGAAAACATCTATAATTGACTGTAATTTGTAAACAAAAGTGTCTGAGATTTTTGAACATTTCTGCCTCTATGTATTGAACCCTTTTGAAAGGACTGAAATTCAAGAGTAACACATCTGCTAAAAAAGGATACAGCAAAGGTTGCCAACCAAAGATGTAAAGCAAGATGATCTGGTAATTGATAGGAGTAGCTTCACGTAAATCTCCTTCAGTTGCAAACACCAGTCAGTATACGGTACTCATGGAGTGGTATAAGGAGGTGTGTTGATGGCAGTGCCGCTTACAAAGAAAAATAACTGTCAAATAAGAACCCCAAATAGCCTGTGGCTACCGTTCAAGCCCCTTGGCAGCCCTGCTCATATGGAACATTTTTTTAAATGGCTTTGATTTGCCACAACACTTCTTGCCCACCCAATAGGTTTGTGTTTGGGGCAATGCTAAATGTGAATGTTAAGAGTATCATTTGGGGCACAATCATTGCTGCTAAGGTGGCTTTGCTTTACCTGTTATAAACAATATTCCTTGAGCCTATTTTGTGTTTGAAACTGTATATGTTGTGTGTTAGTTTATCTGAGTTTGTGCACTGCCCTGCTACACTGACTGACTTTCTGTACGCAGTGATTCTGGGTCACTATACTGAAGAAAAATACAGAGTTTGGTTACTGAATTCCTTCCCGGTAAAAACTGTGAGGGATAGAGAGCAGCGAGAGGGATAGAGGGAAATATCCGGAGAGAGGGATACATGTGCGCCAGAGCGGTTCCAGATGCAGGAATGTCGCCTCCCAATCTTCTGCATTTTTCTCAAATTTTTCCGCTCTCCATAGCATTGTATTACATTACTGCTGGAAGGAAAATAAATCGGACTCTCGTGCTCAACTTGGTCTGGTGTGGTATCATGATTCAGTCAGCCAGTCAATCAATCTGCCAGTCCAGCCTTTTCCGGTCAGTCGATGAGCCAGTCGTTCAGTAAGACAGCCATTTGGTCAGTCAGTCAACCATGTTCAGTCAGTCAGTTGTACATACTTCACTTGAGCACTTTAGTAGTTTATGCCTCTGCACAACAGATTGCAGGTCTTAGTTGTGTGCGTGAAGGGGATGGTGTGTGTGTGTGTGTGTGTGTGTGTGTGTGTGTGTGTGTGTGTGTGTGTGTGTGTGTGTGAGGGAGAAGGTTGGTGTTTGTCATGGCTGGGTGTTAGTAAACATGGGTACAGATGAATGGGAGGCCTACATAGCCTCCTTTCTTCCAGGCTGTCATTCAACACCTCTATTTGCTTCCTGTGAGCAAAGGATGACAGGGTGGAACTGGGGGTGTGGCAGTGGGGGGTGACTGCTGGAGCTTTTCCCACAAATGGACTGCTATTTTTTCTTTTGTTTTCCTTAAATCCTGCATATGTGTGAGAGTTTAATGTGTGTGAGTGTGGTTGGGGCATTACTGTCCTTGTAGTTATAGTGCATATCCTCCAGTGATCACTAGGTAAACCAGACACAGGAAGTTTAGTGATTTCCCCCTGTGGTGTCTGGTGCAGATTTCCTGCCCACAGTTAACCAGGAACACACAGACACTCACACGCAACACAACACATAAACACACCTCTAGTGTGATCATAACGTGTTGTAGTGGAGCAGGGAGTTACGAGATATTAGAGTCCCTTTCCTCCTAACCTTGTATTGTTGAACCTAGAATAGAAGAGCCGCCAGGACATGGGGGAAGGGGGACTGAGTGAGGGGTGGTGCAGTGGAGTGGGGATGGGTGGAAGGGCGGCAGGCTGGGATGGAAGGAGAGAGGGGACAGGGGCTGGCAGGCTGTGTTTGCTGGGCTTGCTGTGTGGTTACTCTCTGGATCAGGCAAGTGTGTCTGTGGACACATTTATATGTACATATGAGTACCAGAAATCCCCACATGTATACAACCTCCTGAGAAATGTGACCTTGTGGGGACATTTTTCAAGTCACCGTGAGGGAAATTGCGTTTTATGGCTCAGGGTTTAGGTTTAGAGAAAAACTTACTTTGGGGCATATTGTTAGAATTGCGGTTACTATTAGGTTTGGGCATTGCCAGTTATGTTTAAGGTTAGAGTAAAGGGTTATTTTAGACACTAAATGTGGGTTACTGAGGTAAGGGTATGGTTAAGGTTAGGGTTATGTTTAGGGCTAGGAAATAGGGAACATTAATGTTTTGGTCTAAATTACTTTTCAAGTCACCACAAAGATAGAAAAACGTGGTGTGTGTGTGTGTGTGTATCAAGTACCAGGGTAGGGCGATATGAGCTCTTACAGCAGAAAAAAATAAATACATATTTTCAAAATGTTATTATGTTATGTACATATGTACTTTTATTTGAAAATATTGTACATACACTACGTAAATTAGTACACCCCCTTTAAAAATTAAGATTTTTATCTATTTATCAGTGAACACCTGAACAATTACCAGCAATTTTACAAAATGAAGTTCTGCTGAACACTTGCTTTTATGTAGAACATAAAAGGTTGGTCTCCATCAACATTGGGATAAGAAAATAATACATTTAATTCAAATGAGATGTTGCAAAAAGTAGTACACCCTAAAACAAATTCTACCAAATCTAACATTTTCTATGGCCTCTAGGTGCATCTGTGAATTCATAATGCCCTCAATGAAGTGCAATTCCCAGACACGTGCAGCACTCATACAACCCCACAGAACAACACTGCCATCACCATGCTTTACTACCATGCATTTTTCATTGTAATCTTCCCCCTTATGACGCCTTACAGTTTGGATGCCACCAGTTCCAAAAACCTTCATCTCATCTGACCAAAGTATGGAGTCCCAATAATCTTCACTTTTGTCAACATGGGCCCTGGCATATGCTAAACATATTTTTTGTGTATGGACTTTAGCAGTGGCATCCTTCATGGACAACACCCTTGCATACTGCTCCTGTGCAGCATAAGTTATATAGTTTCATGTGAAACAGTCACCCCAGTTTGGCTTTCCACATCTTTAGCTAACTGTGATGAACTCACATGACAATTTTCCTCAACTCTTCTTAGGACAAAATCCTAATTTTCAGAGGTGTTAGCTTCCATGGACAGCCTGGACTCTCAGAAAGTTTGCCAAAAGTCCATCGATTGATTGATTAGCAATGCTTTACTAATTGTCTTGTAAATGTGACCATTTTCTAAGCAAAGCAATTATTATTCTTTCACAAGAATTGATGACATTTCTCTTCCATGTGGTGCCACAGTTGTCAGCATTGACTGGGAGGAGATTGTATAGGTGAAATACCACCATTGATTGTGAGTTATCTTGCAGCAACCTGTGTGATGATTGGTTAAACTCATCTGTTGTTGAATTCCAGTTAATTTTACCAAGTTAAATTCCTAAAAGCTTCATTGGGGTGTACTCATTCTTTTCATTGTCTTGTTTGAGTGTACTGACCAATCGTTGGGGTGTATTCATTTATGCTAAGTACTGTGTGTATGTTTTTTATTTATTTAATATTTTTAAAAATCTGCAAAATATTTGGGAGGAGATTTAACTGTGCGTGCAAGATTATTGTAGTCAGTGCAACAACATTTGATATTAGCTGTAAAATCGTTGTTACAAATTATTCACAATATGTTACTCTGGTTGTAAACAGAAACAATATCATATCACATAACATCACCAATAATCTAGGGTATCATTACTTAACTATAAACATCCAATAAAAGCCTTAGTGTCTTATTAAAATTTACAAAATTAACTTCTCCAGACATAGGATATTTGATTTTGGCACTGGCATCAGGGTGACCCTTCACTAAATGACTTAGTAAATATCAGTTTTACTGGTGTAACAGAGTTAAGATGGTGCAGTATATTTGTTCCACTGTCGGGTTGGAATGTCACAATTGGAGTCATGGAATTGTGGTGGCTCAACCAACTGGATCGTTATCAAGGTGGGCAGCCAAGCATGGAGCGTGGTCGCAAAGCAGCCTTTCTCCGTTTGAAAATGGATGAGCCCAACCAGGAGGTAGTGGCCCTCACCAAGCAAGAATCTGACCTCTGTAACATAGTAATTAATAAGCCTTTTACACAACAAGAAAAATCAAATTGAATCAATAATATTATTATGTTAGTCTGTTTCCAGTAATGCAGTTGGAAATGTCCACATGGTTACTGTAAATGCAGATTAGATGTTAGGGTCAACATCGTTACACAGATGTTATTTTTGGTCTGGTCATTACATTCATTTCGGTGTTTTTGTGTGTTTTGGCACAGCAGCTTGCGATAGTCACCAGTGCTAGGCTGAATATCTGGTCTAATCCAGTGTTTCAACCCTCTCGTCTGGGCACAGCAGACCTTCCAGAGTTTAGCTGTACCCAATGAACTAGCTCACTGTATTAATTAATCAGGTGCCTGATAATTAGCAGATGAGTTGAATCAGGTGTGCAAGCTCAGAAATACATCAAATACATGGAACGGCTGGTAGGGATGCCGATGCCGATACCAATGTTTTAATGCTACGTAATGTCAAACTTGCATCCGCCCACTGTGGTGTCAGAGTTAATCGAGACATGGGACACGTGTCTGAACTCCGAATGTCTGTAGTGAATCTTTCAGCAAATCCAAAAGGTAATTTTACTCTACGGTTTGGGAGAGCTGTTTCAGACACATTGTGTCAGCTAGGCCTGTGGATGCCCACATTTTACCAGCCACCATATTGTTAATCAAACAGCGTTTCACAATTGAGAGGTGCGAAACGTTTCTTCCACTTAATTTATGCCACAATATTGGTTGAATCAGCTTTTAATTTGACTTTTGTACATTTATTTTAGAATAATCTGTTTGGTAAACATGTCTGAGGATAATCATGAAATAATCTAAGCGATGGCTTTGATGATCCCATCAAATCTATCTAAGTATCTAAGTAGATGCGTATCTAAGTAGATGCGTCTTTAGCAATGGAACCAAACATAATACAACAAATATTAATAATAAACCATATTATGGCAAAGAAAATAGATAACAACAGATTCTAATTCAATTAAATTTGTCCTTGAGATGTCGAACAGACTCCCGTTACCTTTGTGTGTGCGATTGTCTATGCTTCTCTGGATAAAGGAGTACACCTCATATCAGAATCCAATCGTAAAAGCAGACTCAAACACCCCTGCCCTCATTTTTACTGACAGCCCAATCATCCAATGAGCACTTAGCATTTTGCTTTGTGTGAGTTCTGGGGATGTGATTATTTTTTCATTTGAACTGCATTGTACTGTATATGTCTAATTTTGTAGGCTTATACTGTAGCAGAAGAAATACAGTGCATCCAGAAATTATTCACAGCACTTCACTTTTTCCACATTTTTTATGTTACACCCTTATTCTGAAATCGATTAAATTAATTATTTCCCTCAATATTCTACAAACAATACCCCAAAATGACAATATGAAAGAGGTGTGTTTAAAAACTTAGCAACCTTATTAAAAATAAAAAATGAACATAAGTATTCAGAGCCTTTGCCACAACACTAAAAATGTTGCTCAGGTGCATCCTGTTTCCACTGTTTATCCTTGGGATGTTTCCACAACCTGATTGGAGTCCACCTGTGGTAAATTCAATTGATTGGAAATTATTTGGAAAGGCACACACCTGTCTATATAAGGTTCCACAGTTAACAGTGCATGTCAGAGCACAAACCAAGCCATGAAGTCTAAGGAATAGTCTGTAGACATCCGAGACAGGATTGTATCAAGGGACAGATCTGGAAACAGGTACAGAAAAATATCTGCAGCAATGAAGGTCCCAATGAGCACACTGGCCTCCATCATCCGTAAATGGAACAAGTTTGGAACCACTAGAACTCTTCCTAGAGCTGGCTGCCCAGCCAAACTGAGCGATTGAGGGAGCTCCAGCATTTCTCTGTGGAGAGAGTAGAAACTTCCAGAAGAACAAACATGTCTGCAGCACTCCACCAATCAGGCCTGTATGGTAGAGTGGCCAGACGGAAGCCACTCCTCAGTAATAGGCACAAGAGTCCGCCTATAGTTTGTAAAAGACAACTGAAGGACTCTAAGACCATGAGAAACACAATTCTCTGGTATGATGAAACAAAGATTGAACTCTATGGCCCAAATGGCAAGTGTCATGTCTGGAGGAAACCAGGCACCGCTCATCACCTGGCCAATACCATCCCTACAGTGAAGCATGCTATAGGCATGTTTGTCAGCGGCAGGAGTTGGGAGACTAGTCAGGACCAAGGGAAAGATGAATGCAACCATGTACTCTATACATCCTTGCTGAAAACCTGCTCCAGAGCACTCCAGACTTTAGACTGGGCCAAAGGCTCATCTTCCAACAGGACAATGACCCTAAGCACACAGCCAAGATAACAAAGGCGTGGCTACAGGACAACTCTGTGAATGCCCTTGAGTGGCCCAGCCGTAGCCCAGACTTGAACTCGATTGAACATCTCTGGAGAGATCTGTGCACTGATGCTCCCCATCCAACCTGATGGAGCTTGAGAGGTCCTGCAAAGAAGAATGGGAGAAACTGCCCAAAAATAGGTGTGCCAAGCTTGTAGCATCATACTCAAAAAGACTTGAGGCTGTAAGTGCTGCTAAAGGTATTTCAACAAAGTAATGAGCAGAGGCTGTGAATACTTCTGTACGTGTGTTTGTTTATTTTTTTGTTTTTAATATGTTTGCTAAGATTTCAAACACACTTCGTTCACATTGTCATTATGGGGCGTTTTTTTGTAGAATTTTGAGGGGAATAATTTAATCCATTTCGGATTAACATAACAAAATGTGGAAAAGTGAAGCGCTGTGAATACTGTTTTGTTGCCACCACTTAAAACGGATTATAGCCATTTTGTACGTAGCCTAATATTCCTGGAAACATACTTAGGGATAGTGGAATCATACCACTACTTTAATACGATAACCATTATGTACCCTCATTGCATTAACATTGTATCAGATCATGGTATCGGACTCCGTATGCCGATACCCGATGTCGTATATTTGGCCAGTATCGGACACATTTCCGATCCCAGAATCTGAATCGGTGCATCCCTAACGACTGGTGTTACCCAAGGACATGGTTGAAAAACACTGGTCTAAGCATCCACACAGAGTTTGATTAATTCATATCAGCATGGTTGTCGTGTTTAAATATAAGTCCATGTGAATATTGACAGGATATGTTTGCCATTCAGCATGTCTGTTTGTGTTGCCGTGTGTGTGTGTCCCAGTATCATGTTGTCCTCCTCTGTCTACTCCTAACTGCCCATGATTATTTTTAGCTGTTTGTCAGTCACCTACAAATCATGAATGTGCTGCGCGCTGCATTTCCCTCTCCACGGCCTGCCCCCTCCCCCAACCAGCTAACCTTTACCGCTGCTTATACCTCTTGCCCCCCAACCCTCTACTGGGGTTACATTTAACTGGCCACCCTTGTTGTGTACATGTCCAAATACACAGGTACTTGTAGTTAAAAGGTATATCTCAACTATGCCTCAGTATAGGAATACACGATACTGTATCATAGAATGACTCCATAAAACAAGACTATAATACAATACCATAGTACAACACTACTCCTCCATAGTACACTGTCATAGTACCACTGCTGACATATTATACTGCCATAGTATGCTGTAATGTTATTATAGTACACTATCATGGTATCAAAAAACATTATCATAGCACTATTGTTCACTACCATGTTAAGCTACCGTATAATATTACAGTACCATGGTACATTACCATAGTACATTACACTAGCACATAGTACAGCTAATTTTGTTGTGTTATGACTCCATGTCCTGTAGTAGAGTGTTGCAGGGTGATGACCTCATTCTGTCCCTTTATTATGACCCGGTTCTGTCGCCCTGCTCAGAGCGTTTGAGAGGGAGAGAGAATGGGGGGGTCTGCTGCACTCTGTCCAATTTTCCTCTGGTACTTTTCCATGGCAACTGGGCAGGCAGACAGAAAGTCGAGAGGAATTTGCATTATGACCAGGTGAGCAGAGTGGAGGACTTTGTGTGTGACTTCTTGTCACTCATCCAATCACAGGCTTATTCCTGCAGTGTAGATGGAGTGCCCTTGGTTGGCTGGTAGGGGGCACTGTCTTACTTACCACTTAGGGCTGTATAATCCGTTATATTTTGTCAAGCGTAGAGGGAGAGATGTAGACTGAGGTAAAGCACTGAAAGGGGATTAATTGTTGCTGTTTTGATCTGATAATTTCATGAACTGAACTTGATAAACAAGAAAATATCCAAGTACTTTGAAAAGTGGTCTGTTATAATCACTTTCACCCATGTGTATTCATAACATTTTCACAATTGAAACAGCTTGGATTGTGAAAAAGAAAAAAATACTGACTAATTTGCCCTGGTTTCTGTTCAACCAAAACTCAAACATCATTGGGTTGTGGAAATTACTTAGAATAACTTATTTACACTGAAATTGTGTTTAGAATGTGTGTTGTTGTAAGAAATAATTTGGGTAGTGGTCGTAACCCTCACACGTCTTGAGGCTTGGGAGGTAGTTTGTTCTCGCCATGGAGTGCTGGTCTTGGGCTGTTTTTCTAATGTTCGGTCGTCCGTGCGACCTCAGCCACCCCTCTGCCTCTCTCCTTTCGTCTCTCTCCCAGATGCCTGGGTGCACATGCTGCTTTCCGGGAATGAATCTCTACTCTCTCTTTCATACTCTGCCCAGCTTTTCAATTTCTTCTCATTGGAGTTGAGCTGAAATTTCTGTTTTTCCCTCTTGTTTTATTGTTGAATTTGGGAAAGACAAAAAGGCAAAACGTGACTCAAAACATACTGTGACCAAAACTAAGTTCCCATTTACATTACAATAGCTTTTAGCCACATACGAGACCTCTCGAGAAAATCTCGAGATAAGACAAAATTCTAGTATATAAACTCTCTCGAATAGCTGTTACATTTCACGAAACTTCCCGAGGTAGTGTACGAGAGGATTTCGATAGATCCCACCTGGAGCTTTGCAAATGTATATGCAGTTCTTCAGGAATGTCTCAAAAAATGTGTATTGCCGGGAATTTTTTCACGTGTAGGTCAATGGGCTGGTCTGGTTTCTGAGCGTAGCGCTCACGCACCCAACTCGACATGAGGCACCCAGAAATGTGTGATTGCCGCTTCAAGACATGAAAATGTAAATACAAACAGTATAGACATGAATTAGTTTCATCTTGACTTTTTCTAGAGAGATCTAGTATATGTGGCTGAAAGCTCTTGGAATTTAAATGGGACCTAAGCTCTGTCGGCTCTCAGATGCGAGAGCTATTCACACTTTTCTTGGAGGTAGCAACTACCATCTGGTATCTCGTTGCGATTCTGCAAGAGGAATCGCAAGTTGCTAGTTGCTAACAGTGGGTGGTCCACCGAACACTCCATGAGGTGAGTTATTGGTCTGAGGAAAGTTGGGTGCCAAGTGAGTGCAAGCCGTACAATCGAAACAGTGTGGTTGCTGGTTGTGCTTGCGTGGGTATGTGTCTGTGCAATGAAATAGCATTTTCCCAGCAAGAGATTATTAAACTTCTTATCAGTCTCTTGTAGTTTTATATATGGAGGGCTTTTATGGGCTCTATTGTAAGTGAATGATTAACGTTCTTGTCTACTGAAAGAAGCTACACAACTGCAAGACCAGATAATACACAAGGCCACAAAGTCACATCCACCATATCTGTTTTTACTAGCACGGTTACCTTGTAGTCTGCAGTGGTGACAGTCGGAGTGACCTCTGCACTGTGATGAAAGGTCTGGTCCTGAGACCAGGATTGTGGCACCAAGCGGTCTGAACCAGTCGATCCACTGTCTTATTATAGTGGGCCAATACTGGCTGGTTTCCACTCCCGTCTAATTTCCGCTGTACTTTTAATTGTTTGTTCAGATTTGTTTACAGCGATAAGATCAGCCAATCGGTTTCCTCCAGACACTATGGTTCCACACCTGTGATTTGACTGAGTAAAGGGCGGGGGTTCGTGGTTAAGGTAGGGGGGGCTGTTACAGCACACACTACAGTCTCTGCTCTCTACCTGTGTGTGTGTGTGTGTACAGTTTAACAGATGTTAGTAGGATCAACATCTTCACCAGCATGGTAAAACATGAAAAGTATGCTTGTATTAAAACCTCAGGCATTAGAGTTAAGTTACGTTTAGGCATAGATGTTGGGTTGTTGATTTTAAGCTTAGGGTTAGGTAACATGCATTCTTTTGTTTTCTGACCCAACTAGGGCTGAAACGATTCCTTGAATCTCGAATAATTCGATTGCAAAATGTTTTTACTTGAAGCTTCGTTTTAATCAATGTTACCAACGTTGTATCGCTCACAGTGCTTTCACACGGATGATTATTGTCATGTTAATAGAACATAGAATCTAACCCTAGAACATACAATCATGTTAATTCCACCTACTCCTTTTATGCCGATAATGCATTTTTGCACACTAACCAGCATAGCTATCTCTGTATGGTTTGCACACTCCCCCTCCCATGGTCCTGGTCATTATTATTTACCAAACATCTATCTCCATATACTGACGTCTGTTGCACTACTTGTACAAATGCCTATTTGTCTGATCTGAAGACCTGCACATTGTATTATTTACTATTTTTACTATTATTCACTTTTTTACTTTCTATTTTAATTGTGCACTTCATGTTTCTGTACCTCTACAATTTTATCTTGGCTAGGTTGCAGTCTCAAATGAGAAACTGTTCTCAACGTGCTCACCTTGTTAAATAAAGGTTAAATGAATACATAAATAAAAAAATCCTGTCGCACACCGAGCTGACGCTGCTGGCTACACAATGCCATAAAGACTGACGGTGCAGATTACAAAATGAAGAAAGAGAGCATAAATAGTAAGGGCTAAGAGAAGAGACAGGCTGAAGATAATGACAGAACGTTTCTAACCTAATCATTCTTTCCATCTTTTTGATGATGAAACTACACCAAACACAACAACTAGTTGTTTTTAATTTAAAGACCAGACTTGTTGACTATCCCTTTGAAAAAACAGCTGATTGTTGTGCAGCAATTTCTCTCACTCTCTCACATAGAAACAGCTGATCAACGATCTACTAGCATAAAAGTGTAACAGAGCTGTGTGACATTGTAATCGTATATATAAATGGAAATAGGTTGTGTATAACTAATATTTACATATAGGCTTATACTGTAATACACATCAGTCTCAGGTTTTAGTTCTGAAAGTTAAGTTGCTCAACTTAAGGTAATGTTTATGTATGTTTTAATATATGCCTTAGTTTGAGGTTGTTATTGCATTTCAGAAAATGTTTTCTTTAAAAACATGGCACTTAATTGCTCTTAATATGTTTAGTTTTAGCAATGTAGGCAATATAAATGTTGCTTTTTCCAAAAATGTAACTATTGTATATTATTGCTCTTCAATAAAACAAAAATATTTCTCATCCGATTAATCGATGGAATAATCTGTAGAATACTCGATAACTAAAATAATCAATAGCTGCAGCCCTAGACCCAACGAGGGTAGCTGTACACAACTGTGTGTGTTTGTGCGTGTGTGCGTGTGCGCGTGCGTGCGTGCACCAAAGCAGGATATATTTGCCAATTTCATATGTAAATTAACTGTTGCAATAGAGTGGTGGGTAATATACATACAGTATCAAACTCTAAAATATATTAGGCCTACATTGTAGTAGAATGTATGTGTGTAATTGTATATCATTTCAGGGCTATGTGCTGTAGCTGTTCTGATTGGTTCTGTGTGCATGATTTTCTGTACCATTGATGTAGGTACTCTGCAGTAGCATGGATGCCTAGCAGCATTATCTGGCAGGTTGTCATGACTCCCGTAGTCTAGGGATGCTGTG
Organism: Umbra pygmaea; assembly: GCA_016801145.1. Classification (NCBI taxonomy): domain Eukaryota; kingdom Metazoa; phylum Chordata; class Actinopteri; order Esociformes; family Umbridae; genus Umbra; species Umbra pygmaea. The sequence continues at coordinate 1,552 of JACXGM010016394.1, read as the reverse complement.
CCAGGCTAATTGGAAACAGGGCCCTGAGGAATGCAGGTAATGCTTCCATGTGCCAGGAGTTTTAGGCATTGGGGGAGTGAGGCTAGGGACTGCTCCTACCAGTCTGCTGCTGGGGTACCACAGGGGGCCATTTTGGCATCTGTCCATTTTGTGTCTAAAGCTTATTATACATATTATACATTTTTCTGTTTACTGACTCAAGTTCCCCCTCTTCATTGAATTACAGGAATATTTGTTTTCATTTGAAATCTAGGAAATTACTGTAGTGGGCTCTGAAATGCCTAAATGTAATTTGTTAAAAAATAAATATATACATTATATAAGTACATGCTTGCCAATCTGCACGCATTTTGCGTACCATTTACGCAGTTTCAAGTCAAAGTATGCTGGTAAAAAATACTACACTTAAATATGCAAAAATTGTATATGCCAGTGATTCTTTTATTTATTCACTGTTAACGCTAATACCACTAGTACTGAGCCATTTACAGGATTCGGGCGAAAGAAAATAAACTCATTGTCATGAATCTGGCATGAGGACTGCGTACAGGATGGTTGTTGCCCTCCTGTGGCAGGCTTGGACATGTTTCTATTAATTAATTTCATGCATTCATTCACTGTCTTGTGTTTCAGTCATTAGCAATTCACCAGCTGATCCCTGTTCCAATTAAGTGTTCGTATATGTGTAACCCTCTGCCTGTTTTGTGTTGTCCTGTATTCGTGTGTGGAGGTTATACCAATTGTGTAAGGAGGAGGTCTGTTTATTCATGTTCTCTATATTACTGAATGTGTCTTCACCACTTATTGTGTCGTACGTAGTATAGGGTCGGTACAGTGAGCCAGGCGTACACTATATTTGTCAATCGTGTCTATGTCAAATATAGTGTCTATGCCACGTATCCTACATATGTAGACTTTATAGTAGTTGTGCAGCCCGGTTCCAGTTTGTGATTCAGCTCCTCCTGAAAGCCTGGTATGTTTGATTTCTGTCTTCAAAAAAATCAAGAAGATAGAACTCCTGCAGTCTGCCTCCGTTACTCCACCTACACAATCGTAACACTCATGCACCTGCTTCTCCCGTGGGTGACGGGCATAGACATTATAAATGAATGAACGGACGCCATTCATTCCTATGGAGAGCAAGTGAAATCAATTAGAAGCACTTTTTTGGTGGTAGACAAGCTTACTGTGCAGCCTCAAGCTGAGCGTGATGATGTATATGTGACGTGAGGAACGTCTCTGAAAGTTGTAATTCTTCTCGTAGCCGTGCCAAGAGAAATCTGAATCATTCTGAATCTTGCCTCTTGCAGAGACGGAGAGCATGAGTAGGAAGTAATTCCAATCCATGAAAACTAGTGGTGCAACGGATCGTCCTTGATCCGTGATCCGTTCGGATCAATATCTTCGGTTCGGGACACACGTGATCCGCGGATTGATTACTGAAAAAAGTTTTGTGCATGTTCAGTCCGCTCACAGCATGGTCATGGCGAGCGGAGGAACGGAGGAGCTTGGACGTCCCGCGTCATTTAAATCCCCTGTATGGGAGAATTTT